>CANNZV010003199.1:0-70008 GCA_947561585.1 Caprella mutica | reverse complement strand
CAATTTGTAAATAAGGATACAACCAATTTTTTAGATGTTCTTTTAAATCGAAGTAAATATTATCAGACAAGTAACTAACATTCCTGATTATTTTACATAGAGAAAGTTATGGTGGGGCCATAGGAGATTGAGAAGGAGAAGTTATGGTGGGGTTATAGGAGATTGAGAATTTATGGTGGGGTCATAGGAGATTGAGAAGGAGAAGTTATGGTGGGGAAATAGGAGATTGAGAGAGAAAGTTATTGTAGGGCTGGTTCTAGGTAAATTGCTCGAAAACAATTTCTCGAATGAACAATTGCTCGAACGATCAATTGCTCGAATGAACAATTGCTCGAATGGTCAATTATTGCTCGAATGAACAATTGCTCGAACGATCAATTGCTCGAATGATCAAATTGGTCACAGTGTCCAAATTAATAGAAGTCAGTTAATTATGAAGTTGGATCACTTAAATTAGCTGCACCTAACCGGTCTGGTTTCTAATTTGTAATTTATAATAACTGTATTTCTTGTTTTTAATCGCTAATTACAATCAATCATAATAATGTTTTTTTATTTTAATCTTTCTGGTTTTCTTATTTTTACTGAATAGGAATACTGCAGCAATTTTCGGTACTACAATTTTAGTTTTTTTGCCAGTTAATAGATTCACTGGGTTCTGAATCATGAAGAAAAATCTCTTCGATTAGCTACACCTAATCGTATCTAATTAGTAATTAATAATCACTGTATCTATAAAGTTTAAACGATTGATCATTCGAGCAATTGTTCATTCAAGCAATTGGTCATTCGAGCAATTGTTCATTCGAGCAATTGTTCATTCTATCAATTGTACGTTCGAGCAATTGTCTTTCGAGCAATTGTTCATTCGGTCAATTGCACGTTCGAGCAATTGTCTTTCGAGCAATTGTCTTTCGAGCAATTGTCTTTAGAGCAATTGTTCATTCGAGCAATTGTTTTTAGAGCAATAGTTTTCGATCAATTGTCTTTCGAGCAATTGATCATCCGAGCAATTGTTCATTCGAGCAATTGTTTTTCGAGCAATTGTGTTCGAGCAATTGTTTTTCGAGCAATTGTCTTTCGAGCAATTGTCTTTCGAGCAATTGTCTTTTGAGTAATTGTCTTTCGAGCAATTGATTATTCGAGCAATTGTCTTTCGAGGAATTGTCTTTCGAGCAATTGATCATTCGAGCAATTGTTTTTCGAGCAATTGTTTTCGAGCAATTGTCTTTCAAACAATTGTTTTCGATCAATTTACCGGATACCGGTGGAGCCATAGGAGATTAAAAGGAGTAAGCTTTGGTGGGGCCATACAAGAACTTTGGTGGGTAAGGCGAAATTTTTTCCTCTAGTTAGTAAGAAAAGTAATAAGGAATAGTAGAAGATTATTTCCCTTTTTAAACTTCACCATCAAAAATAAAATGCGTATAAAAATCTTCACCATAAAATACAAAAAACCTAACAATTGCATAATTAAGGAATAGATAATTAGTCCAAAATATCCTATATTTACACGAAGAAGATATCCCTACGACATCGCAGTAAAAATTAATTAGATGAATTAACCCCTTGCAAATGATGTATGTAGTGAGATAATTTAGAGATATTCGCCTTAAACCGCCGATTAAACACATGAGTACTCTTTTATATATTAGATTAGAATCAATGTGTACGCTTACATTAACCCATAGTAAATAAATGGAGAAGTGTGCTAAGTTTCGAATTCATTGACTGTGAACTTGATCCATTCTTCAGAAACGATGTAAACAAATGACGTCACACAGAGTACTCTCAAATATTATAAGTATTATTAGTTGAATATTATAAGTGAATAGAGTGTGAAACGTGATAAAAACAATTTCATGTAAGTTAATTTCCATGAAAATGCACTTTTAACTGAATAATAGCACAATTTCTATTTAAAAACTCATAATATTTTCGGATGTTCCAATATTGTACTTGGTATACTTCTCTATTTATTTACCATGCATTAAGCTATGTATGCACAAATGTGTTTCTTATTCGTAGGAAATAAAAAAATTATCATATTTTATTTTATTTTTTCTTCAATATTTTTGTTCAATAGTGTACAAAGATATTATGCATTTTGTCACATTAAAATAAGTTCAGGGCCTAACGGGTTAAAAGTCAGTGATATAATGGAAACATAATCAGATACGCATCAATCCATTATGTAATTAACTCACTGATTCATCAGCTGATTGCTAAAATTCAGGAGATGATTCAATAAAAACAGTAGGTACTCTGCTCTCCAGTAGTGTTTTTAAAGCCTGATTAGAGAGTATTCTAATAATTGGATTTGATGGCCCATTGCATCATAATTTTATTTTTTTATAATTTGAATGATTGAAAGAATATTTTTTTAATTAATATAGCAGAGAGAAAATTATGGTGGGGCCATAGATGATTAAGACAGTACCCCTATTAATCTTCTATGAACCCACCATAACTTACTCTCAATCTTCTATGGCCCCACCATAACTTACTCTCAATCTTCTATGTCCCTACCATAACTTACTCTCAATCTTCTATGTCCCTACCATAACTTTCTCTTGATCTTCTATGGTCCCACCATAACTTACTCTCAATCTTCTATGTCCCTACCATAACTTACTCTTGATCTCCTATAGCCCCACCATAACTTACTCTTGATCTTCTATAGCCCCACCAAAACTTTCTCTTAATCTTCTATGGCCCACCGTATATATATTTTCATTCTTTATACTATTTCATTCAAGAATTTATTAAGGAATTTCTCATTAATTATGAAAATTGTATATAAAATGACAAATATATTTGATAAAGAGACTACCTACCAATATTAGGAGCTTTCTTTTTCTTTAAGGATATAAAGTAAAGTATAAAGAGGGGTAAAGTATCTACCTACCCCTCTAAGGTTACTCACTATTAATAACGATAAAAAAGATTCTCAAATGTTAAATAGATTCTTTACTATATTTGTCCGTCAAATATTAGTAAGTTAATAATTTGTATTTGGCATATGAAATTATTTCTTTAGAGAAAGATGGGATTCTAATTTACTTAAAATTTAATTTGTTTTTTCCTTTCACCCGCATATTTTCATAATAACTAAACTAATGAAATGAAGATTTAATCATTTTAATTTTATCACTGACATAAGATAAATGTAACAGAAACACTTCAAAAAAATTAATTTCTCCCATATATAGATTATTTTTATAATAACCTAACAGATTTAATAAATATTAACATTTATTTTCTGTTCACATTTATAAATTGAATGTATCTGATTACATTCGGTATTGAATACAATTTTAAATAAATCACAGTAAAATATAACCTATCTAATCCCTTATCTGTAATACGCTTTTCAGTCGCATTCTATTTTTCAGTTGTCATGGAAACATTCTTTACAACATTTCTTTGATCTTTTGAACCTAAAATGTAAATTCATTTCAATGTACGTCTAACTCAAAATGAAACATTTATTATTATTCCACCCGTAGAAATGAGAAATGAGTAATTTACTGATGAAATTATAGGAATAAATATTGCATTTTTGTTCTTTTTATTCTTTGTTGAATAGTTATACCAAAAACAATTTGTGAGATTATCAAATTGAAATAGCGAGCATATATATATATATATATATAAATATATATATAGATTATAATAAATTAATCACTATTTCTTTAATAATGCATTTCAGAGCATACAAAGGGTATCACAGAATAATTGCGACCCATGGAAGTGCTAATAGCTCTTTTATTTTAAGTTTGCAAAGAGGAAACCATGCCATCGAATAAATAAAAATCAGCCAAATTTAAAATGCTTTCGACAAAAGTCAAAAAAGTATTTTGCGTTACTACATATACGTTGATTAAATCATTCAAAACAGTGCAAGCCAAATATTGCATAAAGATCCACTTCAAGCGTTCTCCCCAGAAAAGCCGAATTTATCGTTGGCTTCACAAATCTAAAGCTAAAGGATTAATCACCAACATCAACAACAAGGTAGACCCACTCAAGTCTGACAGGAAGTTAACTGTTAGATCTCCTTACAGTGTGAAAATGGTAAGAGATTCTGTTGGAGTCAAAGACCTCTTCGATTTTGTCCTCGAAGCACCGGTACATCACAACGCGTTTTGCCATCTCAGTTGACGTGAGTTCATGTTTGATCTGAGTCCTGTATGGTTGAAGATGAAGAGCATTGAACGAAATTCTTTGCACTGATGAACGTGAATGTAATATGTTCCTTTAAAATAAATTTTGAAAAAATGTAATAATGGAAAAAATATATAGAGTCGGACGGGGTATCACTGCGCACAATCCCGCAAACTCTGTATTTACTCAAAAACTAAAGTTACTAGAGAAACTTTTTTTCTCGTGATGAAATGGTCATAAATGAGGATGGTTCTCAACCAGTTTCGAAATAATAGCTAAATAAATAAAATACTTATTGGTAATTTTATGTGCGTAACTTTTAGTGAGTGCATCGGGGTATTAATGCGCAGTGCATAAATACAGCACTTCTCTCCCCCACCTAAATACATCCTGTCCCCATTTTAAATCCCTTCTTCCCACCTAATTCAGTATTTTTGCCTTTATTAAGAGCTAAAAGCTTCTAATTTTATATTTATTTACATACAAATATGGTTAATAAAGATGCGTAGTGATACCCCTCTGCCTCTAAATTATCTGGGGTATCACTGCACACGGTTGTGACAGGAAAACCGTTAAAACTGAGAAATTGAAAATTTGACATAATGTAACTGTTATTGTTTGTGCTTACCTGTTAAAACTATGTGAATCTGTAAATCTTGGTAAAAGTGGGATTTAAAAATCACCAGCGCAAACTTTTTTCAGATCGTTCTGAGAGCACTACATATATCGCGACTTAATTCTAGAAATATTATTAGGATAATGGTGCTTCGTAATGTTTATGGGAGAAAAGAAGATGCTTGAAATGTTGGTGCAATCAGATTTAAGCTGAAACAAGTGGTTTTAAAATTATAAGAGGTACGGAGTGATACCCCATAAAAAGGGTATGCGCCGTGATACCCTGTCCTACCCTATTGAAAAAAAACATAGTTATTTATGAATTTTATTGGATGTAATCAATAATATTTTCGCTGGAAACAATTATAGTAATAATAATTTCAATAATTATATAAAAATAGAAAATAATTTCATAAGTTTTATCCTCCATTTCAATTAAAAATCATGAGAATATTTTCTTTCTTTCTTTATTTCATCATTCCATAAAAAAGTCATAAAATTTAACGATGTCGTAGCTTTCAAAACAAAAAAGCTGTTACGCTCTTTAATGTTACACTTTGTTAAATGACTTTTATTATTGCCTATCTACATTGACTATTACTGCCTATCTACATTGACTATTACTGCCATCTACATTGACTATTACTGCCATCTACATTGACTATTACTGCCATCTACATTGACAATTACTGCCTACCTACATTGACTATTACTGCCTATCTACATTGACTATTACTGCCTATCTACATTGACTATTACTGCCATCTACATTGACTATTACTGCCTACCTACATTGACTATTACTGCCTATCTACATTGACTATTACTGCCTATCTACATTGACTATTACTGCCATCTACATTGACTATTACTGCCTACCTACATTGACTATTACTGCCTATCTACATTGACTATTACTGCCTATCTACATTGACTATTACTGCCTATCTACATTGACTATTACTCCCTATCTACATTGACTATTACTGCCTATACAGTATGGGCCACAAAAATGTTCCTGCTTTTTCAAATACTTGTAAATCGTTTAGCCAATAGACGAAAAAACTGTTTCTTGGTGTCTTTTTCTCCGCCTCTTATTGTACTATTAACAGGTAAAAACATTTGTGAACTGATGGACATAGTTTAAGAACAGGTAAGCAAAGAGTGAGGGTGATCATTTTTGTCATTGCACGGAGGTTATTCTTAGAGCTAACTCTGTGATTTTACTTTCTAAAAGGCAGTGAATAAAAGGAAAAAAATTATAATGGTAGACATTTTAATACAGGGTGCTTACACATCTTCCTTGGAAACTATTTGGAAATTGAACAACTTCAGTGACATTTTGATCTCATTGAAGTTTTAACTCTGAATATTCTTTCTTCGCTTGTTCAATGTATGGTTAAGGCCCTCTTCACACATTCATTTTTAACACCGCGGAAAAAAGCTCTTCTTTAAATGTGCTTACACTTGCGCTTTTTTTATCGCTGATGGAAAAGTCACATTAAATTCTTACTTCAGCAATAAAAAAACGCAAGTGTGAACACATTTTAAGAATAACTTTTTTTCTGCGCTGTTAAATATGCAAGTGTGAAGCGGGCTTTAAACATGCAATGAACAAGCGAAGAACGAATATTCAGAGTGAAAACTTCTATGAGATCAAAAAGTAACTGAAGTTGTTCTATTTCCAAATAGTTTCCAAGGAAGAAGTGTAAGCACCCTGTATTAAAATGTCTACCATTATAATTGTTTTCCTTTTATTCACTGCCTTTTAGTAAGTAAAATCACAGAGTTAGCTCTAAGAATAACCTCCGCGCAATGACAAAAATAGTCACCCTCACTCTTTGCTTACCTGTTCTTAAACTATGTCCATCAGTTCAAAATTGTTTTTACCTGTTAATAGTACAATTAGAGGCGGAGAAACTGAGTTCAAGATACAGTGTTTTTGTTCATTGCTTAACGATTTAGAAGTATTTGAAAAAGCGGAAACATTTTTGTGGCCCATACTGTATATTTGAGGTAATACACATTTTATTTTCATATTATTTCTAATAATTTAAAATCTTTCTCCAAATATATTTGTGACTTGATGCTCAGTAAATCGGTTATAATAATCATTATTGAGAAATATATAATGACACAGTGTTAAATAATAAATGGTAGCTCTTAATAGTCGTTTCAATTAATTTTAGTCACTGAACCGAGTTTCAAGGACTTGCTTGTAGGCGAGAGTTAAATAATACACAATTAAATATATTGTTCATCTTTCCATCAAAGAGAATCTAATCAAATTATACCGACACGGTGAAATATGTCAGAGTGAGGTGTTGTTGTCGTACGTAGGGGTGCTTGTATCCCAGGCAAGAGGGAATTAATCCTGGGCTATTTAAGGAATATTCCATTGAAGAGAAATCTACTCCTGGGATATTCCCCTAATTTCCCAGGAACAGATCCTTCTTGCCAGGGATGGGTGCTTCTACTGCTTTTCCAAATTGTATGAGACTTAACCCTACAAGAAACAGCTTAAAGTAGAACATATTTGAAAGCAGTTATTGTGATGCTTTGGAGGCAGCAAACCTGTCTGAGAAACTGTAAAGCTGTTCTCAGTGAGACAATAGAGTCTGCAGTGAAGGTAACTACTAAATGCGAGGGGATTGTGTTTTCCTTTTAATTATTAGCTATTGTTGAAGGGTAATGAACTCAAGTGGTATTACTGAAAAATTTAGTAATGTAATATAACAGAAAGTCTACGGTTTTTCAAACCAGTATTTAATTTACTCAATTTATAAAATGAAAGAAAGTCTACGGTTTTCCAAACCAGTATTTTATTTACTCTAATTGTAATATTATAGAAAGTCTAAAGTTTTCAAAACCAGTATTTTATTTACTTTAATTAACGAATAATAAAATATCTGCAGCTTTCACAACCAGTATTTTATTTACTCTAATTTTAAAATAACATAGTCTACGGTTTTCCAGAACAGTATTTGAATTACAGACTCTACAGATCGTCTATTTACTCATGTTTTTCCTAACGTTCATGATAGTTGATTCATTAATTATTTATTTCACTAAATTATTTTCATCTCGTTATATCTGTACATTTGTTTATTTTTGAAATACCTTATGATCATAACTCCCAAAAGGTCCCCAGTATGCCAATAGACATTATAGTTCCTCTTCTTAGTCTCAATATAAGTTATTGACAGATAAAGTAGTGACTTGACAGGGAGAGAACCTTTGATGTCAACAGGAGACTTGTGATACTGACACTAACTGTGACTAACACTTGTGATACTGACACTAACTGTGACTAACACTTGTGATACTGACACTAACTGTCACTAACACTTGTGATACTGACACTAACTGTGACTAACACTTGTGATACTGACACTAACTGTGACTAACACTTGTGATACTGACACTAACTGTCACTATCACTTGTGATACTGACACTAACTGTGACTAACACTTGTGATACTGATACTAACTGTGACTAACACTTGTGATACTGACACTAGCTGTGACTAACACTTGTGATACTGACACTAACTGTGACTAACACTTGTGATACTGACACTAACTGTGACTAACACTTGTGATACTGACACTAACTGTGACTAACACTTGTAATACTGACACTAACTAGGACTAACACTTGTGATACTGACACTAACTAGGACTAACACTTGTGATACTGACACTAACTAGGACTAACACTTGTGATACTGACACTAACTGTGACTAACACTTGTGATACTGACACTAACTGTTACTAACACTTGTGATACTGACACTTACTGTGACTAACACTTGTGATACTGACACTAACTGTGACAAACACTTGTGATACTGACACTTACTGTGACTAACACTTGTGATACTGACACTAACTGTGACTAACACTTGTGATACTGACACTTACTGTGACTAACACTTGTGATACTGACACTAACTGTGACTAACACTTGTGATACTGAGACTAACTGTGACTAACACTTGTGATACTGACACTAACTGTGACTAACACTTGTGATACTGACACTTACTGTGACTAACACTTGTGATACTGACACTTACTGTGACTAACACTTGTGATACTGACACTAACTGTGACTAACACTTGTGATACTGACACTAACTGTGACTAACAATTGTGATACTGACACTAACTGTGACTAACAATTGTGATACTGACACTAACTGTCACTATCACTTGTGATACTGACACTAACTGTGACTAACAATTGTGATACTGACACTAACTGTGACTAACACTTGTGATACTGACACTAACTGTCACTATCACTTGTGATACTGACACTAACTGTCACTATCACTTGTGATACTGACACTAACTGTCACTATCACTTGTGATACTGACACTAACTGTCACTATCACTTGTGATACTGACACTAACTGTCACTAACACTTATGATACTGACACTAACTGTCACTAAATACCTATAAGACGCTAAGTATTCATATATATTTGATGTCTATAGCCCCACCATAATTTTCTCTCTCAATCTTCTATGGCCCCACAATTACCTACTCTCTTAATCTTCTTTGGCCCAACCAGAGCTTCCCCTCTTAATCTTCTATTGCCCCACCATAACTCACTATCTCCGTCTTCTATTGCCCCACTATAACTAACTCTCTCCGTCCTCTATTGCCCCACCATAAATTTTTCTCTGGGCACCTCTTCAGTGCACATTTAATACTCACATAAATGAGGTCTACTCTAGCACAGACCAGAAATAAAGAATACGCTACAAAATATGTCCAGCTTCGAAAACATGTCTCTTCCGAGGAAAATCTTTTGGCTTCGTTAAGCTCGTTACTGAAAATGTTGGTGAATTTTGCCATAAAAAGGCATGAAATAAATGATGAGATTTCAGATAGAAAATTGAATTGTTAAGTCGAACAAAATATTGGATAGGTTTTCTTTCCGCAACGAGTTTCGAAATATTACATATGTATCACTTCTTTTAGAATGAATAAATGTATTATTTTAAGCATGACATACATGTACCATCAAAGAAAAAAAAAAGTCCCTGCATGATGTTAATTTAACAAATCGCAGTTATCTAATTTTCTAATATTTTACAAATTTGTTATCGTGTAACCAGACAAATTTAAAAGTATTTAAAAACATTACAATTAGTAAAGTTTATTTTGGACATGCTAAATTAGTACACTGGCAAAAAATCGTTACGGATAAACTTTTCTGTGAAATTGTATCTTTTTATATCGTGAATTTTTGTGTCATAATTTGAACCTTTGAACTCAATTATTGAACATCTCAAGTAACGGACACTCTCAGTACTCGGAAAGTGACCATTAACATATGGCAAGTTAACTATTATCGGCAACATCTTCGGTTCCATAAGAAATAACGATATGATAATAATAATTATTATAATTATATCTTCCTCTACTACTGTATGTACGAAAATATGAAATTAACCAATAATTCGTAAATCACCCTATACTAATCTGACTTTTAGAAGTTACTCTGACTTATTAATCTTAACGCGCAATTTCGACCACTGTGAGTCTAATCAGCTGTCCTAATACTGCGATGTTGTATATTCTACTTGGTGACCGATCCTATGGCCGAAACCTTTTCGCCGCACGAAACTTTCACCGAAAATTTAAAAAACATTATACGTTATAAATATAAAGAGATATTGTCTACCTAAGGTTAGGTTAGCGGTCCGGTTGGGTGAGGTTTGATAGTGACAAAATGTATAATTCACAGTTTTACCTGTTAAATAAGTATATAATATTTAGGTAACTAATTGTCATACTTTCGGTGAAAGGTCCTAGAACCATCCTACTTATATATAATCTACTCATACTTATATATTTCACTTATACCTATATATTCTACTTTTTGTTATATATTCTACTTTTCATTATATATTCTACTCCTACTTATATATATTCTACTCATACTTATATATTTCACTTATACCTATATATTCTACTTTTTGTTATATATTCTACTTTTCATTATATATTCTACTCCTACTTATATATATTCAACTCATATTTATATATTATACTTATATACTTATATATTCCACTTATTCCTATATATTCTACTTTTTGTTATATATTCTTTTTCTATTATATATTACTTTTTTCGTTACATATTCTAATTATATGGTCTACTTTTTGTTATATATTCTTTTTCTATTATATATTCCTTTTTTTGTTACATATTCTAAATATATGGTCTACTTTTGGTTATATATTCTACTTTTCGTTCTATTTTACTTCTTCTTCCTGGAGCATACAATAAATCTTGAAATGGCGACTGATAGCAACAGAAGGTTCCTCCAAGATGAGACCCTTAGTCAAATGAGCAAACTTTTCTCCCTGTCTGAGAATTGTAAGTTCTACTGATAGAAAAGTAAGTGTGGGGGACAATTATAAACTATATTATATTTCAAAGATATTTAGGGTTACTGAAAATATTTTATCATATATACGGTTTTGAACTATTTTTCTGTTTTATTTTAATATGTGTAATGATTACTGTTACAGTTTCACGTATATGAACTGTGAAAGTAAAAATTTCAATCATTTGTGAAGACTACCATTTTAATTTTGTACGTAATGTATTATCTAATTTAAATTTCCCAGACAAGAAGGATATATTAAAGGAATTTCCCAGGAATAAATTCTTCTTGCCTGAGTATCTTTCCAGAATTTTTAATTGTTATTTATTCAGGAAATGTACATTTAATTCATTCATTGATTCTAGGTTTATTCCACCCCGGTAAATTTCACCCCATGTAAATTCCACCCCTGTGACAATGATAATTTGGGTCACAATAAAAACTCAAAGATTTTATTCTTAGATTGCCAATTGTTAAATAATTCGTAGCGATGAAAAAATAACTCCGACGATATCCTGAGACATTTGGACAATATTTAGAGGTAGCTCAGGTAAATTGAAATTTTATCCTAATAAAATTACATATATTCTTAATATGGTAGTTTATTTCAAAGTTTACGTGTTGAAAAAGTTAATATTAATTCTTTTTAACATGAACATATGTGTTTTTACAACAATGGTTGTATGAGGTATGTAAAGGCTCGACTGGCAGAAACAATCCATTCAATGATTTCTCTTTTTGCTTATAAGTTGCTGTTTTGGATTCTAGGACCAAATTCCCTGTGATCAAAATCTCTCAATGTAAAAAAGCGATAATCTCCCAGTCTTAAAACCCTGTGCAATAATTCCCCCTCCCCATCAAAAACTTCCTGTTAAAAAAAGCCTGTAAAAAAAGCCTTCGGTCAAAAACCACCACTTTTACAAGAAGTTATAATACCGAATTCAAAATGAAATAAATATAACAATAAGTACTATATGACATCATTTTACAATTAATATCAGCTTGAAATTGAAAATCTAAATACCTCAACTGATAAATGCGTTCACACAACCTTTCTTTCTGCTGTTTTGTCACAAGTGTAGTGAAAAATTTAAAGCCTGTGATTAGCCAGCCAAAGGTTTAATTTGATACAGTGAAGATGCAATTTACCTAGTATTATATATAATATTAATAAATAACTAATATTAATAACTAAACAAACCTAACCTGTAAAGTGGGGTGGAATTTACCGGGGTGGAATATACTGGAGTGGAATTTACCGGGGTGGAATTTACCGGGGTGGAATATACCGGGGTGGAATTAACCGGGGTGGAATATACCGGGGTGGAATTTACTGGGGTGGAATATACCGGGGTGGAATTTACCGGGGTGGAATATACCGCTCACCCATTCATTACATTTTTTATGTTAAGGCCCTTTTTTTACTCATTGGTGCCCCAAATTCTTTCAAATTTCGTCGTTCAAAATGAAAACAGTCCGAATAGTAGCTAATATCTTTATTTTACATGGAATTTGATCACCATGCTTCTATCACTCGTATCATCAATAACAAACGATTTAAATCATAACACAATATTGTAATGAAACCATTTGACTGATTGGTCTGTGAAATAGGAATTGGAATTTTTTTCTGTGATTCCATATATCCAGATAGTGATGGATGTTGTAGATGTTGAATGTATTCATTTTTCAGTATATTTTATGGAGTAATATTTCGAATATTGTTTCTCTTTTTACAACTTTGAAATAAAATCTAAAACAGGATGAAAGATATCAATAATATCTTATGAAAAGGAACAGATCAAATACATAAATTAATTGTAATAATAGTTAATTTCTATTTTTAAACAGTAAAAAGACACTGAAACAATTTATGCTTCAAAATTTTGTGCGTTGAACATATTATTTTTTTGCATCTTGAAAATGAAAAAAATGGGTAAGTCATAGAGAAGAATTTTCTCTCTTAACAATTCTCATAGTTTCACAACAACCAAATATGTGAAAATAGCTTCAACAGTTCACTGGATTTACAAGCTTTTAGATATAGAGCAGCAAAAGTAAATGGTATGAATGAAAATATGCTGTAACATTTTTTGGTGAAATGCATGTGAGTTGCAGTTGTGCTACAACATTTATTGTACAAATGAAACAAGAAAAAGAGAAATGTGGAAGAAATTGAATGCATATAAATCAGTATTTTTGTATTTGTTACGAAATTTTGTAAGAATATAACTAGATATGAAATGAAGTGAATTAATACAATTCGATCATTATTAGTGTAATTGTTACAAAGCCTAAAAATAATGTAATTAAATTTAATGGGAAATAAAATATTATAAAATAATATAAATTTAAAAGAGTAAAGTATATTCGATAGTGTAAATATAACATTTACAGTTATAATAAAAGAAGTCTGTCTGTCCGTCACAAAATGTGTTAAAAAGTCATTTTATCAACAGCGCCTCATAAAATTGGTTGAAAAAAATCAATTAAATACAAATTAAAAGGAAAAACTGATAATTTGTGGCACTTTCATTGATACGAGTCACACTAATATTAATAATTCAAAAAATTGAAATTTTGACTTTTTAGACTAATAAAATTATTTTTGTTAAATTATTACATATATTGTATATGCAATTAATTAATTAAACCTACAGTTTATAAGTTTAGGAAATAAGTTTAACACTACAGTTCAAGTTTAACACTACAGTTCAAGTTTAACACTACAGTTCAAGTTTAACACTACAGTTCAAGTTTAGCACTACAGTTCAAGTTTAACACTACAGTTCAAGTTTAACACTACAGTTCAAGTTTAACACTACAGTTCAAGTTTAGCACTACAGTTCAAGTTTAACACTACAGTTCAAGTTTAACACTACAGTTCAAGTTTAGCACTACAGTTCAAGTTTAACACTACAGTTCAAGTTTAACACTACAGTTCTAGTTTAACACTACAGTTCAAGTTTAACACTACAGTTCAAGTTTAACACTACAGATTGACACAAAATAATCCTGTCTAGTATTTCACAGTGGGCTCAGAAGATTATCCGTGAACCAATAATTGAAAAGGCAAACAACATTCAATATTCAGAACTCTATAACCCGACTCTGTTTCAACATGTTCTAAAATAATATTTCCGTCTCTAGTTACAGTGAAATTTAAAACCAATGGAAAATATTATGGTGGGACAATAGAAGATGAAGATGGGACCCAATAAGTTGATATGTAAGATGTAAGTCAGAGGATTTTGAAAGAAATATCAAATATTGCAATTTTACAATTTTAAGATATTTATAATTGAATATTGGGGTGCATTATATTCAAAATAATTCATATTTATTTTATTTCAAAATAATGCAAATTAATGTTAATTCATATTTCTTTATTCAAACAATATCTGAAATATGAAAATCTCTGTGTACACAATAACAAGGTCTCCATCATTCCAAGCCGGGTTCACTATATATTTTTTTCATGGTATTATAAAATATATGTTATATAATATATTCCATTATCACCAAGCAATCTTCTTAAAGTTCTCAAATAACTTTTGGCAACTAGTCTTGTTGGTATAAAATCTCCTGTTTTTCTAGTTCTCCTATTATTTAAAATGTCTCGTATAGAAGTTACAGTCTGCAGTAATGAATAAAATATAGAGGATTAAATCTGACAAACAAGAACAAATAACTCGTAACGAACAATTCTACCGAACAAACAATTCTACCGAACAAACAATTCTACCGAACGAACAAATCTACCGAACGAACAACTCTACCGAATAAACAATTCTACCGAACAAACAATTCTACCGAACAAGCAATTCTACCAAACAAACAATTCTACCGAACAAACAATTCTACCGAACAAACAATTCTACCGAACAAATAATTCTACCGAACAAACAATTCTACCGAACAAACAATTCTACCGAACAAACAATTCTAACGAGCAAACAATTCTATCGAACAAACAATTCTAATGAACCAACAATTCTAATGAACAAACAATTCTACCGAACAAAGAATTCTACCGAACAAACAATTCTACCGAACAAATAATTCTACCAAACAGACAATTCTAACGAGCAAACAATTCTACCGAACAAACAATTCTACCGAGCAAACAATACTAATGAACAAACAATTCTACCGAACAAACAATTCTACCGAACAAACAATTATAATGAACAAACAATTCTACCGAGCAAACAATTCTACCGAACAAACAACTCTACAAAACAAACAATTCTACCGAACAAACAATTCTACAAAACAAATAATTCTACCGAACAAACAATTCTACCGAATAATCAATTCTACCGAACAAACAACTCTACTGAATAAACAATTTAACCGAACAAACAACTCTACCGAACTAACAATTCTACAGAACAAACAATTCTACCGAACAAACAATTCTACCAAACAAACAATTCTACCAAACAAACAATTCTGCCGAACAAACAATTCTACCGAACAAACAATTCTACCGAACAAACAATTCTACCGAACAAACAATTCTACCGAACAAACAATTATAACGAACAAACAATTCTACCGAACAAACAATTCTACCGAACAGACAATTCTACTGAGCAAACAATTCTACCGAACAAACAATTCTACCGAACAAACAATTCTAATGAACAAACAATCCTACCGAGCAAACAATACTAATGAACAAACAATTCCACCGAACAAACAATTCTACCGAACAAACAATTATAACGAACAAAAAATTCTAATGAACAAACAATTCTACCGAACAAACAATTCTACAGAACAAACAACTCTACAAAACAAACAATTCTACCGAACACACAATTTAACCGAACAAACAATTCTACCGAACAAACAATTCTACCAAACAGACAATTCTACCGAGCAAACAATTCTACCGAACAAACAATTCTACCGAACAAACAATTCTAATGAACAAACAATTCTACCGAACAAACAATTCTACCGAACAAACAATTATAACGAACAAACAATTCTACCGAACAAACAATTCTACCGAACAAACAATTATAACGAACAAACAATTCTACCGAACAAACAATTCTACCGAACGAACAATTCTAACGAACAAACAATTCTACCGAACAAACCACTCTACCGAATAAACAATTCTACCAATCAAACAATTCTACCGAATAAACAATTTAACCGAACAAACAACTCTACCGAACTAACAATTCTACCGAACAAACAATTCTACCGAACAAAAAATTCTACCGAACAAACAATTCTACTAAGCAAACAATTCTACCGAATAAACAACTCTACCGAACAAACAACTCTACCGAACAAACAATTGTACCGAACAAACAATTCTACCAAACAAACAACTCTACCGAACAAACAATTCTACCAAACAAACAATTCTACCGAACAAACAATTCTACCGAACAAACAATTCTACCGAACAAACAATTCTGCCGAACAAACAATTCTACCGAACAAACAATTCTACCGAGCAAACAATTCTACCGAGCAAACTTCTCTTTATTAAAAGTTTACATAACAAGATGACATAACAAGATGGCATAACAAGATGGCATAACAAGATGGCATAACAAGATGGCATAACAAGATGGCATAACAAGATGGCATAACAAGATGGCATAACAAGATGGCATAACAAGATGACATAACAAGATGGCATAACAAGATGGCATAACAAGATGACATAACAAGATGGCATAACAAGATGGCATAACAAGATGGCATAACAAGATGGCATAACAAGATGGCATAACAAGATGACATAACAAGATGGCATAACAAGATGGCATAACAAGATGGCATAACAAGATGGCATAACAAGATGGCATAACAAGATGGCATAACAAGATGACATAACAAGATGGCATAACCAGATGGCATAACAAGATGGCATAACCAGATGGCATAACAAGATGGCATAACAAGATGGCATAACCAGATGGCATAACAAGATGGCATAACCAGATGGCATAACAAGATGGCATAACCAGATGGCATAACAAGATGGCATAACAAGATGGCATAACCAGATGGCATAACAAGATGGCATAACAAGATGGCATAACAAGATGGCATAACAAGATGGCATAACAAGATGGCATAACAAGATGGCATAACAAGATGGCATAACAAGATGGCATAACAAGATGGCATAACAAGATGGCATAACAAGATGGCATAACAAGATGGCATAACAAGATGGCATAACAAGATGGCATAACAAGATGGCATAACAAGATGGCATAACAAGATGGCATAACAAGATATTACACACACCAGAGATGCCATTTCATTCGCCTCATACAACCATGTAGGCGCCCATAAGGGATGGGTGAATTTCCGGTCCCGTTTTCATAGATAGAAATGTTGACACGGTCCATACGATTGCATTTATATCTGATGTTTCACCATTGCGTAAGATTTCCTCCTATCATCTGTGTGTTTGTTGCTACGAACAGAACTAAAATAGGTCTGTCTATATGCAACACTGCCAATGGGACACATATGGTACAGTACGTAACTAAATGCAACATCTTAGCCTTGACTGTTGTACCAACTAAGCATTAGGTATTTTTGAGCCACATGAGCATCAATGTGCAAGATGGGATCTTCAGTATCGCACATGTGGCCCAATAGGCAGGAAACGGGTAAATGGTTATACAGTAGAGCTCCTCTATAGTGAACTCCTTTATAGTGAACTCCTTTATAGTGAACTCCTCTATAGTGAATGAGATAATATGTACCCCATCAAATCAAATACAAATTTTCGTTAGTCTGCATTTGATTATTATCAGTTTTTAGAAAACTAAAAATGATTTTAATGCAAACTAATGAAAATTTGTTCACTATTCAGACTACATCCTAACTCATTCACTATAGAGGAGTTTTACTGTAAATGACACACTTGGCCTCCGTGTTCGAGTTTACCCGATTCAGAAAATGAACTCATTGGTCAAGGACTGGCAGATAAATTTCCAAATAGGTGAATTGGAAGAGATTCAGATTTTAACATTAACAGTAAAGGCCCATCAAGATGAATCCAGAAGGGGATTCATCTGGAATAAAGATAATAAATGCTCATCAATGAATTGAAGAACAAAATACATCAATCATTTGAAAAATTACATTTTAAAATGGTGTATAACACATGGTTTCTTTTTAGACACTCAACTTTTCTCTGCAACGACCTGTTTTTAAATGTGACCAAACTTTAATATTTTCTTTCGGAAGAATAAAAGATCTGTATGTGCGACATAGTGACTGTTCCTATAATAATACGTATCATTTGCTTTTGCAATAATCTTACTTGTTTAAAATGATAGTTTCGCCCCAATCAGCTCCACAATAGACATGATAAGGATACTCCAAAGTATAGTACAGCTCCTATAAAATAGGAGAAGGTAGATTAAACCTAATCCTATATAGGATTTCTACAGTTTTAGAAATCTTACCTACATTCATTTTTACATGAGATTCAAAGTTTAATTTATGAGCAACAGGTACTCCATATTACTTTGAAACAAACTCACCGTTGATGTCTGTTGAAGACATCTGAACATTAAGGTATAAGACTGTACATTTGGATATTTTGAATTCAGGAGGTAGCAGGATTTTCCTACATCAATTGAAAGTTTGTTACCCTATCAAGATATATCAAAACCACCAAATAAAACAGGATGAAGAAATTCACAAACATTCAGCAAATTATTCAAATATAACATAAATAAGATAGGTACCACAATTGATCCCTGCGGTACTCCAATATTCAACTTGATTTTACAATCCTTTCACAAACCAGAATTTCCACACTAGGGTCTAATGATCGTCGGTGCAGTCGAACGCCCTACTTAAATCTAGAAAAACGGATTTAGTATGCTTTTTATTATTCAAACTATCATAAATGTATTCAGTAAAGGCAATTAATACATCTTTCGATGAAATACCTTTCTGGAAACCGATCTCATTTGAAGTTATAATTGAAAATTTAATTAAAAAGTCATTAATTCTATTCACCATGCAGCGGTGGCTCAAATATTTTACTCAGTAATGAAAGCACGGATATTGAACGATAATTGGACCTATCTCCTTTATCACACGACTTAAAAAGAGACGTCACACTGACAAACTTTAATGATGTTGGGAGAGACCGATTAGAAAGGATATATATATATATTAATTTAGATATGGGCTTAAAAAGTCATTTTTCATGACATCGGTAGAAATACTATATACTCCATAATGTTTTTTTTAATTCGGATATAACAGTAACACATTCAGTATCATATAAGAAATCACTGACTTTTGTACGAGATTGATATGTCGATATACCTTAGAGGTAATCGAACTTGAATATTGTCAAAATACTTTGAAAATAACTTATTTTAAATATCACACAGCGTTATCACGTCACAACTGTACTTATACTTTTTTGGTATAATTCTAAAGTCTTGATATATAGTCTTCAACCACCGAATTCAAATCGAATTAAATTTAAGGAAGTTATTAATGTCTGGAATGTGTAACACTTAAATTCTATATTTTCTTGTCTATATATCATACTGAATTATCTTCCCTGACTAAAAGTTATGGTGGTGCCATGGAAGATTGAGAGATAGATTTCAAATAATTTTCTTTGAACCCACCATAAAATTGTTTTTGGGTAAGTGATTTGAATGTACATAATTATTATCTGAATAAAAACTGTTCAACCATATATTTATAAAAAATGAAGTTCTTCATGTAAGATGATTTAAATTTATTTATTAATAATATATATTGATTACTTGGACATGATATCATATACTGCACCAAAGATTAAAATGAATTTATTTCAATATTGTAAAGTGATTGATTATTAATTGTTTATTGGGAAACTGATATATATATATATACCTTATGAATTAAAATTAAAAATAATTGTAAATAAAATGTAGTACATAGATGCTTCTAAAAAGTACAAAAGTATATATAGAAACTATAAATAAAAACATTATAGAGGAAGAAAATCAAACCTAAGTTCCCGGACTTAAATTTCACTGTATTAGATATATCAGTAATATTTGTATATGTTTTTTAAGGTATATTTTGACATTAGTTTTCTTTAAAATCTGATAGTTTACACAGTCTATTTTTAATGAAAATTAGTTATCATTTATTTATAAATAAGATCTCATTTATAATTGAAGATATTTAGAATAGTCGAATATAATTAATTGGTTTTAATTAAATATATTTAGAATCTAAATATTAAAAACTGTAACTACTAAAATTAAAGTTAACTTGAATAGCAATTAATTGATAAAATGCACTGTAATTAAATTTTTAAAGATTTTGAAGAATTGTTGCAAAAGATTTCGTGCTTTATATTATTTTTATTATTTTTACTGAAGCGTCGTGAATTCTTTTTTTTTTTTTTAAGGAGAAAAGAACGTCAGCAACTATGCATTATGGTAATTATGTTGTTTGTGTTTCGTAAATGCGTACATTATGCTTTTCAGAAAATAAAAATTGAAAAGATCAGACCAGGTGTAAAAGATGCTTTAATTTCATGAAATTAATAAAGGTTATAATTATTATAATAAATTGAACCTCATTGAAAAAGAAATAGGAAATAATTTCCATTATGAAAATAATCTGTTTTCTTGGAGAATTTAAACAATTAAAATAAGGTATTTATTTGAATAAATAATTTGGAATAGTGGGTATATAGTGGTTTATATTTGTCGTAATAATTAAATAAATAATAATTTATATATATATAAATTATAGATATATAAATATTTAAATTTTTAATAAATCACGATTGGACTACCGTAGTATATGAATCATTTTTCTATAAACGATTAAAATACGACAATCAGCGATAATAATTCATACTTATTTAATCGTTTATTTTCAGTCTTTTTCAGAGTAGTATTTTTCTACCTCAAAAAGAATAGCATTTATTTATTCGTAACAAACACTCCTCCAGTTTACATTCTGAAGTCAAACAGAGTCGCTTCTGAGTACACTACACATTCAAAAATACGAGAGAGTATAATCCGCATTGCAGTGCACGAATGCATTTCACTTAGAGCAAACTATTCTTTGTGTGCTTATGTACATAAAAAATAAATAAATAAAAATAAATAAAATAATACGTTTCACAAAAAAGAGCACTGTAATTAATACCTATAAAATAATAAACATTGTGTTTTATTATTTTGTATCTGTAATACTTTATGAATTGTAAATAAAAATTAATTAAATTTTTTTTAAATCTTACAGTAAAATTCCTCTATAGTGAATGTAAAGTCCTAAGTAAAAGTATTACCTCTTATAGTAAACAAATTTGCTTTTGTCTGTCATGAATAGCCATCAGTTTTCTATAAACTGATGGCTATTTATGGCAGACTAAAGCAAATTTGTTCACTATACATGGTACTACACTCACTATAGAGGAGTTCTACTTTAATATGCGATTTTTTAAATTGTTCTTTCAACAGCATTGAGTTTAAAAAAAATGTTAGTTTTCATAGTCAATCACCTGAAAACTTCATCTTAGCTGTTGAGCTAATTATTTTATTTACATATTGTTATTTTATTGTTTTATATACATAATTATCTTACTTTAACATCACTCACCATAATCAGTTTAAATTCTTTGCAGCCTCTGATGATAACCTAACTAGTTATCATCAAACAAAGGAGAAGAAGAAAGTTAAACAAATTAACAGAGTTTATTTTACTCAGAAAGGATGACAGATTAATTTAACAGACGCTTTTAACAAATAACAAGTGGACGCTAATGGAGACTTGAATAAACAACTATTGTCATGTTGCCTATCAGCTTATATATAAATAATATATATTTATATTGAACTCTCCTCTGCCCACAGTGCCAAATAAATAGCATGAATAATTATGTAAGAACAGATTTTTTTTTGTTTTGTTTTAAAAGATAAAAAGACTGATTATTACACTGTACTGAATGAAATTATTATATATAATAATATTGAAAATAGTAAATATGTTACTAGCGTACTTTCCCGTTAAAAATAATGGGTCATCGTCAGTATCAATTTATTACCCGTTATTAGGTTACTTTTAATGAATTCAATTAAAATTAAATTTTCTGCATAGTCTAATTTATTTTATGGATAAAATACATTTAAAAATTGAATAAAAACAGGGTAATTTAAATATCAAGTCAATATATTCCCGTGCGTATCATAGTTACATTCTTCATGTTTAATACCCGTAGTGTAAAAGCGGACATAAAATAAATAAATAAACAAATAAACACACGAGGAAAATTATTAGTATAGATGAGAAGAATTTGAATGCAGTTAGATTATATGAATCAAACGTGCAATTCCACATTTATGACAAAATATTTCACAATTCAGGCAGGCCCCTCTTTTATTATACATTGTTTTTATAAAACTGGTGACAATTGCGAGACATGTCTTGATGTTATTACTGTTCGTAGACATAGAAAACGTACACAATATTTCATGGTGAACTACAATAAAAATCAATATTATTATCCGTAGGAGGTTATTAGAAGTAATTTGTTTATATAACAGAATAAATTTTAACGAAGGCTATATAATAAATACAGGTTATATGTCTATATAACATAATGAATAAGAAATTATTTACCAAATAGTTAGAGTGATATATAAGAATTAAATATTGATATTTTAAATGTTACAAATTAGAGTATAAGTTAAATAATAATTATAATATTTTCTATTCATCGAGTTCAAAAACATAGAACTAACCAATAACTTGGAACTTAGAACCATACTATCGAAAAAAATTCTACAGAACATAAAATTACTGTTTGTTCAAAGTAACACAATTATTATATCAATCAAAGTATCTATTTTCTCACCTATACTGAGTGAGAGTTAATCTATGGTTGAATTTTAAAATTTTTAATTCATTCACTACTTTGAACTTCAATCACAGAGCATCAACTAATCCTGGCAACAAACACTGGAACATTATTTAATAGGCTTAGTCGAAAAATTAAACTCATAAAGATAAAATTTTTAATTAAAGAGTAATAATTATATAGTTCTTATGACTTACCTCGGTCTTATTAACATTTGGTAATGAGACTGAGTGGTGATTTGGTAATAAAAGCGAGGCAAGCCCGTATTCAATAACTTTCAAAAACACCAGACAGATTTTAGCAGACAGAATAAGTAGGTGGTTATTTTCCATTCTAGCGGACACTTCACTGAGAATTATTTTAGTCAGCAATACAAATAAAGCTCAGGGTTTCCGATGGAAGATGAGGTATAATATATGAGAAGGGTTGTGACAATATGCTTTTCAAATCATAAATCTTAAGAATATCACAGACGAAATGAAATGGTATCGAATACTATATACCGCTGGTATAGAACCATTCAATGCTCTTTAATTCTCTTTGTCTATAATCATTTCAGGATCTATGATTTTAAAAGCATATTGTCACAACCATATATATGAGTTACCATATCAAAGATACGCTCTCTTGCATTTGGGTACTCGGCCCATGAAGTACTTTTCTGCTACATAATACCTAGAGCATTGATTTTATTTAGTAGGGGTTAAACTGAGTGTTAATAGGAATCCTGAATTAACATCTCAGGTTCATAAGAAAACACCTTCATCGCTATGAGTTTATATAACTATAATGATGATATCGAAATCCCGTTGAGTATGAATATTTTCAACAAACTACCAGGAAAACTATTTTCCGTGAAACTACCCGGCGGAAAACTGTCACACGGAAAACTGCCAGTCGGAAAACTGCCAAGTGGAAAACTGCCAGGTGGAAAACTGCCAAGCGGAAAACTACCAGGTGGAAAACTGCCGAGCGGAAAATCCCGGGAGAAAAATTGCCAGTCACTTACTTCATTTATGTGTTTTGTGAATGTTTGCAGCATTACTGTATTTGGTCATATAAACACATTTTAAAATCTTTTCATTTATAAAAGAAATGGCGTTTGTCCTTCGTTATGAAGTTGAGGTGACAGTATTTGATAAGTTTTTTGTATCCGCTAGTTTGTCATACAGCACACCTCATGATTGTTTAATGGCCTGGTAGGAGGGGGGGGGGTGACACGCCCCCATTATACAGTTATTTGATGTAATATCAGAAATAAGCTGCTAATGTGCTACATATGGCATGAAGGTGTCCAACAGTATAGCCTATTATGAAAATATAATTTCAACACAAAATTCCCTATTTTCTGAATAATGTTGATACACAAACTCAAGAAACAAACAAACTGTAGAAGCTTTAAGATAAACAGTTATTTGAATTTTGTCCAAAGTTATAATTCCATTTAAGAAGTGCACGCGCAATCGAGTGGAAGTTCAGCTCCAGAGTCGTAGAGAGCCAATTTGGAGTAGAGTTACGAGTGCCTTGTATTCCATTTACTTCTTTGATCCGTCAGATTTGAAGAATGAAACTTCTGAAACAACCAAACAAAGCGTAACGTCTGTGACGTAATGAACTGTAACGTCTGTGAAATAATGAACTGTAACGACTGTGAAATAACGAACTGTAACGTCTGTGAAGTAACGAACTGTAACGTCTGTGAAGTAACGAACTGTAACGTCTGTGAAGTAACGAACTGTAACGTCTGTGAAATAACGAACTGTAACGACTGTGAAATAATGAACTGTAACGTCTGTGAAGTAACGAACTGTAACGACTGTGAAGTAACGAACTGTAACGTCTGTGAAATAATGAACTGTAACGTCTGTGAAGTAACGAACTGTAACGACTGTGAAGTAACGAACTGTAACGTCTGTGAAATAATGAACTGTAACGTCTGTGAAGTAACGAACTGTAACGACTGTGAAGTAACGAACTGTAACGTCTGTGAAATAATGAACTGTAACGTCTGTGAAGTAACGAACTGTAACGACTGTGAAGTAACGAACTGTAACGTCTGTGAAATAATGAACTGTAACGACTGTGAAATAATGAACTGTAACGTCTGTGAAGTAACGAACTGTAACGTCTGTGAAATAATGAACTGTAACGTCTGTGAAATAACGAACTGTAACGTCTGTGAAGTAATGAACTGTAACGTCTGTGAAGTAACGAACTGTAACGACTGTGAAGTAATGAACTGTAACGTCTGTGAAATAACGAACTGTAACGTCTCAAACAATCATCTGTATCGTAGTTACTTTTCTTGCAAAGTAAAGAATTGTACAGTAAAAAATTATAGTATTTTCAATAATTCTACTCTAGGTACTATTTGTAAAGTCACGAACTACAACGTTGCGAACCATTTATAACGTCATGACACTATATGAGGTCACGAATTAATAACAATGTGGGGAAGTGAAAGTGGGGGAAGTGAAGGTGGGGGAAGTGAAGGTGGGGGAAGTGAAGGTGGGGAAGTGAAGGTGGGGGAAGTGAAGGTGGGGAAGTGGAGGTAAACTGAAGAGCTAAAATATAACTTTTTAAGGTAAAAGGTTGCATGGTGATTATACTCAATGGAGGAAACGAACTGTAGCTACTTGAACAATTTATTACATTGAATTTACTTTAGGAATTAAACTGTTTGACTGAAATACACGTTAAGTTTGTTGATTATATCAAAACCAAAACCTATTTACTGATTTCCCAATTCTTTGGAATTTCAACGTGGTCCAGCTAGTTATGATTATTATACATAGATTTTACGAGTCTGGATATATGGAACCGAGCAATAACACGGAACTTACCCTAAAATAGACATGATGAGTATAAGTTATCTACCATATGTGTTTTAATCGTCTTATTGGCAGCTTTTCATTATGACATCAAAGAGGGAAATTGTTCAGAGTAGAGATGGTATCTCTCGAACAAAAAGTGAAGATGATAAACCTTGGCTAATGTGGTGAATCTTCGAAAGAAATTGATAGATATCTATGTATTTTGTTTGCATTATATACAGTATATAGTCACTGTTAAAATTGTAACTTTCAGTAAGACTAATTTCTGAACCAATTGCTTCTAATAACCTCATCTGGATAATAATATTCACATTTTCTGTAGAAACCGTAATGTTTATTGTAAAAACCGTAATGTTTAACGTAGAAACCGTAATGTTTATTGTAGAAACCGTAATGTTTATTGTAGAAACCGTAATGTTTAACGTAGAAACCGTAATGTTTATTGTAAAAACCGTAATGTTTATTGTAAAAACCGTAATGTTTAACGTAGAAACCGTAATGTTTATTGTAAAAACCGTAATGTTTATTGTAAAAACCGTAATGTTTAACGTAGAAACCGTAATGTTTATTGTAAAAACCGTAATTTTTATTGTAAAAACCGTAATGTTTAACGTAGAAACCGTAATGTTTATTGTAAAAACCGTAATGTTTATTGTAAAAACCGTAATGTTTAACGTAGAAACCGTAATGTTTATTGTAAAAACCGTAATTTTTATTGTAAAAACCGTAATGTTTATTGTAGAAACCGTAATTTTTATTGTAAAAACCGTAATGTTTATTGTAAAAACCGTAATGTTTATTGTAAAAACCGTAATGTTTATTGTAAAAACCGTAATGTTTATTGTAGAAACCGTAATGTTTATTGTAGAAACCGTAATGTTTATTGTAAAAACCGTAATGTTTATTGTAAAAACCGTAATGTTTATTGTAAAAACCGTATTGTTTATTGTAGAAACCGTAATGTTTATTGTAAAAACCGTAATGTTTATTGTAAAAACCGTAATGTTTATTGTAAAAACCGTATTGTTTATTGTAGAAACCGTAATGTTTATTGTAAAAACCTTAATGTTTATTGTTGAAACCACCGAATTGTCTTTATTTACTATGTCTACGAACGGTAATAACATCGAGACATGACTCGCAATCATTACAACTTTTATGAAAGTGGGGCCTACCTGTATGTCTTGTTTGATATATGTAATATTTATCTATTATATATGTAAATATCGTTTGATTACAGAGCAGTGACTTAATTATATTAGGAAGATAATGCACCAGTGCCACAATCTGTAGCTCTGGAAGTGCCCCAAATAACAAGGCAGGACACAGTCACTCTATGGCTACAGTTAGTGAATAGCTATAGGAGAGATGGACAGATTACAGGTATGGAAGATTGATATTGGTGACATGAACGGGAGAAGGATGTATATAACATATAACTGTACTAGTGTAATACTAGTCAAAATGACAGGGCTATACTTCTTTAACCGATATTTTTCTCATTTTTAGATTTTTCTGTATTTTATGTTTTCCGTTTTCTCCGTAAATTCGAATTTCCTATGTTTTCTGTTTTCAGATTTACATTTTTTAGAATATTTGTTTTTTTCTGGTTTCTTGTTTTGTTCAGATTTTCTTCTTTTATTCCAGATTTTCCAGTTTTCGGATTATCATTTTTCCAGTATTTGATGTAATTTCGGATTTTCAATATTTTCGTTTCTTTTTTCTGAAACAAATAAATATTAGCGAATTATTTATAGGGGGTGATTATCGAATATTATTTACTTTAATTGAGGAGAGTATTTATGGTATGGTAGCTATCTACAGTACTCAGATGTAAATCTCGGTTTACTCCAACTTCCAAAATACAGCAAATAATCAACAACAAGACACACATACCTCAAATTTATGTGTCACATTATTAAATTAGCAAACTGATTTAAATTTCACTTATTTCTCCACACCATTTTTGGTATATCGATAAACATTTCCATATTCTTTGTGAAAAAAAGAAGTAAGAAATGAGCCTCCTCATTGGAATTCGATGTTTGCTGTTTTTCGAAAGGTGTTCCCATTGGAGAGATGAACATTCGTCTTCTTCTGTTCCAGAGGCCATCCCTCTGACGGTTTGGCCAATAAGCTCATAAATTCAGAGGTAAGTGGACAGATGCACCAGAAAATAGTTACCTTTAGACTAGTTTAGGTGGTGAAGAAAATCATTACTGTGCTATCTATGATTAGGTAAATGGAAGAGCTGATTGATAGAAAATGTTGTGTTTTTATTTTTATTTAACACAAAAAATAAGAAATCAATAGAGCCCGAAAAAACCTACGCTTCAAGACCTTCTTGTATATCGAAAAAGTAAATATAACTATTTGTATGTATATATAAATAACTTACTATAAAATAAACAAATAAATAACTAAAAAATAAAACCATCAAATATAAAGAAAATTAATTATTTTTGGATAGAAAAAACACTTAAAGTCAAGTTCAACAAATCATGATTAGGGTATCATCTCAATTACCGGACAGCTACATTACTCGGGAACTAGGGACTAAAATAGTCCTATCAATTGATCTGAATGTTATGAACGAAGTTAAATGTACAAACAAAAAAGACTATTGTTGCTATCTTGAGAGAAAGTTATGGAGGGGCCATAGAAGATTAGGAGGGAAAATTATGGTGGGGCCATAGAAGATTAGGAGGGAAAGTTATGGTGGGGCCATAGAAGATTGAGAGGGAAATTTATGGTGGGGCCATAGAAGATTGAGAGGGAAAGTTATGGTGGGGCCATAGAAGATTGAGAGGGAAAGTTATGGAGGGGCTATAGAAGATTAGGAGGGAAAGTTATGGTGGGGCCATAGAAGATTGAGAGGGAAAGTTATGGAGGGGCTATAGAAGATTAGGAGGGGAAATTATGGTGGGGCCATAGAAGATTGAGAGAGAAAGTTATGGTGGGGCCATAAAAGATTTAGAAGGGAAACCACTGATCTTCTATGGCCCCTCTATAGAGTTTTCAAGGTATGAAGCAATTTAATTGAATAATTTTCATCGGTTTTACTATTGCAACAAATAATATTCCATTAATAATCTCCTCTGTAACGATTTATCGTAGTGGAATATTATTTGTACCTTCCTGCAAACACGAATTACTTTGCTATTCATTACCTGTTTCGAAAAGTAATTCGAACATTTAAATGATCTATTCGTTCCATACACATATTTTAATTTATGGTTAAAATCATCCATTTCAATTAAAAACTCATACCGGTCGTGCAGGTTTAAACTGTTTTGATGATAATTAAAGAAATTGATATTTGTTATTTATTCTATTTGTATTTTTATTTGAGAAAGCTTTCTTACATTTCCAAATATCTCAAACAGGTTTCTTCCATTTTGTGAAATTGTAAAGGAAGTGAGAAGTGAAAAGTCTCTTGTAATTTCTCCATTACATGAAAAGTCAATTTATATTTGTTAGATTCTTTAGGAACATGTTAGAAATGCTTTAAATCAATTTAAAGCATTAAGGAACATGTTAGAAATTTAGTGTATCGGTGTATCGAACATTAGTAGCTATGTATCGAACAATAGTATCTATGTATCGAAGATTAGTATCTATGTATCGAACATTAGTACCTATGTATCGAACATTAGTAGCTATGTATCGAACATTAGTACCTATGTATCGAACATTAGTACCTATGTATCGAACATTAGCATCTATGTATCGAACATTAGTACCTATGTATCGAACATTAGTATCTATGTATCGAACATTAGTATCTATATATCGAACATTAGTAGCTATGTATCGAACATTAGTACCTATGTATCGAACATTAGTATTTTTGTATCGAACATTAGTACCTATGTATCGAACAATAGTATCTATGTATCGAACATTAGTATCTATGTATCGAACATTAGTATCTATGTATCGAACATTAGTATCTATGCATCGAACATTAGTATCTATGTATCGAACATTAGTATCTATGTATCGAACATTAGTATCTATGTATCGAACATTAGTACCTATGTATCGAACATTAGTATCTATGTATCGAACATTAGTATCTATGCATCGAACATTAGTATCTATGTATCGAACATTAGTACCTATGTATCGAGCATTAGTATCTATGTATCGAACAATAGTATCTATGTATCGAACATTAGTATCTATGTATCGAACATTAGTATCTATGTATCGAACATTAGTATCTATGCATCGAACATTAGTATCTATGTATCGAACATTAGTACCTATGTATCGAACATTAGTATCTATGTATCGAACATTAGTACCTATGTATCGAACATTAGTACCTATGTATCGAACATTAGTACCTATGTATCGAACATTAGTATCTATGCATCGAACATTAGTATCTATGTATCGAACATTAGTATCTATGTATCGAACATTAGTATCTATGCATCGAACATTAGTATCTATGTATCGAACATTAGTATCTATGTATCGAACATTAGTATCTATGTATCGAACATTAGTACCTATGTATCGAACATTAGTACCTATGTATCGAACATTAGTACCTATGTATCGAACAATAGTATCTATGTATCGAACATTAGTATCTATGTATCGAACATTAGTATCTATGTATCGAACATTAGTATCTATGCATCGAACATTAGTATCTATGTATCGAACATTAGTATCTATGTATCGAACATTAGTATCAATGTATCGAACATTAGTATCTATGTATCGAACATTAGTACCTATGTATCGAACATTAGTATCTATGTATCGAACATTAGTATCTATGCATCGAACATTAGTATCTATGTATCGAACATTAGTATCTATGTATCGAACATTAGTATCTATGTATCGAACATTAGTACCTATGTATCGAACATTAGTACCTATGTATCGAACATTAGTACCTATGTATCGAACAATAGTATCTATGTATCGAACATTAGTATCTATGTATCGAACATTAGTACCTATGTATCGAGCATTAGTATCTATGTATCGAACAATAGTATCTATGTATCGAACATTAGTATCTATGCATCGAACATTAGTATCTATGTATCGAACATTAGTATCTATGTATCGAACATTAGTATCTATGTATCGAACATTAGTATCTATGTATCGAACATTAGTATCTATGTATCGAACATTAGTACCTATGTATCGAACATTGGTACCTATGTATCGAACATTAGTACCTATGTATCGAACATTAGTACCTATGTATCGAACATTAGTATGTATGTATCGAACATTAGTATCTATGCATCAAACATTAGTATCTATGTATCGAACATTAGTATCTATGTATCGAACATTAGTATCTATGCATCGAACATTAGTATCTATGTATCGAACATTAGTATCTATGTATCGAACATTAGTATCTATGTATCGAACATTAGTATCTATGTATCGAACATTAGTACCTATGTATCGAACATTAGTATCTATGTATCGAACATTAGTATCTATGTATCGAACATTAGTACCTATGTATCGAACATTAGTATCTATGTATCGAACATTAGTATCTATGTATCGAACATTAGTATCTATGTATCGAACATTATTAGTATCTATGTATCGAACATTAGTACCTATGTATCGAACATTAGTACCTATGTATCGAACATTAGTATCTATGTATCGAACATTAGTATCTATGTATCGAACATTAGTATCTATGTATCGAACATTATTAGTATCTATGTATCGAACATTAGTATCATTGCATCGAACATTAGTACCTATGTATCGAACATTAGTATCTATGTATCGAACATTAGTATCTATGTATCGAACATTAGTATCTATGTATCGAATATTATTAGTATCTATGTATCGAACATTAGTACCTATGTATCGAACATTATTAGTATCTATGTATCGAACATTAGTATCTATGTATCGAACATTAGTACCTATGTATCGAACATTAGTATCTATGTATCGAACATTAGTATCTATGTATCGAACATTAGTATCTATGTATCGAACATTATTAGTATCTATGTATCGAACATTAGTACCTATGTATCGAACATTAGTACCTATGTATCGAACATTAGTATCTATGTATCGAACATTAGTATCTATGTATCGAACATTAGTATCTATGTATCGAACATTAGTAGTATCTATGTATCGAACATTAGTATCTATGCATCGAACATTAGTATCTATGTATCGAACATTATTAGTATCTATGTATCGAACATTAGTATCTATGTATCGAACATTAGTATCTATGTATCGAACATTAGTACCTATGTATCGAACATTAGTACCTATGTATCGAACATTAGTACCTATGTATCGAACATTATTAGTATCTATGTATCGAACATTAGTATCTATGTATCGAACATTAGTATCTATGTATCGAACATTAGTATCTATGTATCAAACATTAGTATCTATGTATCGAACATTAGTATCTATGTATCGAACATTAGTATCTATGTATCAAACATTAGTATCTATGTATCGAACATTAGTATCTATGTATCAAACATTAGTATCTATGTATCGAACATTAGTATAAAATTAAAGTGGTCTCATCGAACATTACTATAATCTGTTACGGTCCCTTAATTTAGCAATAGATTTTACAGTCCATTGCTAAAGATATTATTTTTCATACACGATCATGAAATCTGATATTCATTTAAAATGGAAACCTGATGAAAATAAAAGTTCTAATGAATATTAATGGGACATTTAAGGAACATTTATGGGACATTAAAATTATCTAGTAAATTTAAAAAAACATTTATATATCATTGTCGTGATTTCATTATTAATTCTTGAATCTTGGTCAATTTCCAAAGTTTTTTCAAGCTAACCGATCAATTTATGAATATAACGGTTGAAAAACATTTTTATATTTTTGGGCATCACAGAATTATGGCCGCAGATTTTGCTTATGTAGTAGCTTTTCGGCATCCATGAGTACTGTCACCGACTGATGGTACATGGAACCACATTCCAGCCTGTCTGTTTCTCCGTATATCTATATATATATATTTTTTAAATCAGCGATATGGCCATTTTAAGCCTCATATTAAATTACATCTATTTTTTTAAATATAGAAGTTTATTTTATTTTGTGGGTTTATTCCATTAAACCGCTTTATTTACGATATAGAAATCATGTAAAGACCCTCTTCGACGATACCGGTACAATATCGCTTCTTCCGCCATATTAATTAGCTTTCCCCGACCACATTAAAGGCTCTTGCGTTCACGTCAGGAATATATTGGAAAGTTCACGGCCCTGATTTCACTACTCAATATTCATTTTATTTCACCGATGAAGTCCTTTGTATCTCCGTCAAACTCTTGAAAGACTCTCCTGTCGGTCTGCGAACGGGACTTCGACCTACAGCCTTTGACTGCCTCCCAATTCCATTTGGAATGGGAATTAAGCTGGAATGAACTGGCAGTGCCTTTATTGTCCAATAACAGTTTTAGCAGTTATAGGTAGTGGGTCTGAACTGCCTGTGTGTTGTATAACGGCATTATAAACGCTCAGTATCATTGTAATAAAATAAAAAATGCAATAAAGGATAATGTCACTGTACTAGGACACTCTTAGTAATCGCAAAGAGCGTCTTTTTCAGTCACATCTGATTGGTCTACTATGTTAACCCAACGATATATTTTTCTTTGAAATAAATATTTTATTTTATCCAATGCCAATTATTTCATCTATTTTAACAAATTCCACCCTTTTCTAATTAAAAATAATGAATATAACCAGCCTCGGTATAATCTTTTGTATAATGACTGGAGCGTAAATAAACGTAATCGCTTTAATTGTTGAATCGAAATATTGCGATTGAAATCAAAGGGGGTCATAAATAATGTAAATTTCTCACAGTTTCTCCATTTTCTATTACATGACATATTTTTTTATGTAAAAATACACGAGAATTCAAATGGAGAAGAGAAATAAATGTTATAATTGTAGTTTTTTAGATGCCTATCATTACGGTGAATAATAATTAGTTCGTTTTATCAATTACTATTTAATAAATTATGGCCGAGCATTCTAATGATATTCTATAAAAGGCATAGAACTTATGAATGAAAGAAAATTGGTTAGAAGTCTAGGGTTGTGACGATATGCTTTTAAAAACATAGATCTTAAGAATATCACAGACGAAAGGAAATGGTGTAGAACCACCGCTGGTGTAGAACCATTCAATACTCTTTAATTCTCTCCGTCTATAACTTTCTCTCTTTATCTTCTATGGCCCCACTATAACTTTTTCTTAATCTTCTATGGTCCCACCATAACTTTCTCTCTCAATCTTTTATGGCCCCACCATAACTTTCTCTTAATCCTCTATGACTCTACCATAATGTTCTTTCTTAATCTTCTATGGCCCCACCATAACTTTCTCTCTTAATCTTCTATGGCCCCACCATAACGTTCTCTCCCAATCTTCTATGGCCCCACCATAACGTTCTCTCCCAATCTTCTATGGCCCCACCATAACGTTCTCTCCCAATCTTCTATGGCCCCACCATAACGTTCTCTCCCAATCTTCTATGGCCCCACCATAACGTTCTCTCCCAATCTTCTATGGCCCCACCATAACGTTCTCTCCCAATCTTCTATGGCCCCACCATAACGTTCTCTCTTAATTGCAATTCTATTGATATAGGATGATATTGAAAACTATATTTTAGAGAAATGATAGTGAACATGCAGCGATGTACTTCCTAGAAATTTTAAAGAAATATGCATAAAAACAATAAAAATCGGAATAAAAAAATTAGATTCCACTAAAGCTGAACCAGTCCAATAATTAACCAATGTTGTACCAATAATACAACATGAACGAACCAATATTACGCCGATGTCGAAAAATGTTGACCCAATATTTCACAGATTTCAAACAATTATCATTTTTCAGGATGTTTATGAAACCAAGTAGCATAACAAGTCTTAATATTTACTTCCTTTATGCATTACCTATTTATATCAGAGTAGATATATGTATTTAATTTAGTGAAATAAATAAATAAAATATTAACCAATGTTCCAGGAATATTGAACCATGTTACATGAATGTCACTCCATTATTCCACCAATTTTTAATGCGTCTTTGGTACATGTTTTATCTACATTAATTGATGTATGAATTAATGTTTATTTCACTCATTAATTTCTTCATCAGCTCTATAATATAGATGGTTTGCCCTTCCTTGGACGAATATTAATGAGTGTGATTAACGTCGAGGGACCTATGTTTCTGAAGCAAATTTTGACACTTGGGTAAGATTGATGAGACGGGCCTAATATGTTGTGAAATAGTTACTGAAAAATAATAATAAGGGTTCAGTCTTTTATTTGGGGCTTAATGATTGAAGACACATAAAGTAAAGGGTCTATCTAACACCTGTGAGTAAAGGGTCTATCTAACACCTGTGAGTAAAGGGTCTATCTAACACCTGTGAGTAAAGGGTCTATCTAACACCTGTGAGTAAAGGGTCTATCTAACACCTGTGAGTAAAGGGTCTATCTAACACCTGTGAGTAAAGGGTCTATCTAACACCTGTGAGTAAAGGGTCTATCTAACACCTGTGAGTAAAGGGTCTATCTAACATCTGTGAGTAAAGGGTCTATCTAACACCTGTGAGTAAAGGGTCTATCTAACACCTGTGAGTAAAGGGTCTATCTAACATCTGTGAGTAAAGGGTCTATCTAACACCTGTGAGTAAAGGGTCTATCTAACACCTGTGAGTAAAGGGCCTATCTAACACCTGTGAGTAAAGAGCCTATCTAACACCTGTGAGTAAAGGGTCTATCTAACACCTGTGAGTAAAGAGTCTATCTAACACCTGTGAGTAAAGGGTCTATCTAACACCTGTGAGTAAAGGGTCTAGTGGTAGGCATAGTTCTTTACCCGATATGACTGAGGAAAATCTAAAAAGTTAGATAGAAGCCTCTATGCTCTTCATTTGTAAATTAAATAACCTGAAATTAATTGTTAAACTGAAATAATCAAAGTCTCTGTTATCCTATTGACAAAGGATAATGAAAGTTGAATTACTATATTAACTCTAATTCTAAGCCCTACAATATCAAGTTGTAATTTTCCTTAATTACTCTCTCAAATAATTTATCACTAGTTTCACCAGATATAATTATTCTACTGCAAAGAATGAAGCAGTACTTCGGACGCGGTGGGTGGCAGACCGAGAGTGAGAAACTGAACAGTTTAGGTTCGTTACAGGTTCAATCAAGTGGAAGATCGAATGATTTTCTTTAAATACCTAGATTCTTCTTGTGATTATTAAGCATTATTATATTCTGGTTCAAATTTTGCTAAGTGTTAGAGACGTTAAAAAACTATTTAATTTGTATAAAACTTTTCACCATCGGGGTAGATAAAAGATCCCGTTTCGTCACAACAACAATCGCTGGTTTGAATGCATACGATCGGCAAGTGTAATCACAGTCAAATATTTACAGCAAATATTTACAACAGGATGATGTAAAGTCAAGATTCTCTCAATTTGGTATCTATACAAACTTTGATATATTTTTGTGAATAGTTTTAGCACTTTGAGTACCGAGGAGGAAGTTCACCATCGTAAATTGCCAAGTTTGGTCAAAAGTGTGCATTTTTTGATCCGTCAAATTCAGTCTTGTAATTACGGGCAACTTAGCGCTAAAAATAGCCCCAATCAAGAGGAAATAAAATGCTAAAATAAAGTGCAACAAGATGTTAGATAGTGGACAATTAAGTGAGTGTTGTTAGGCAACGAACAGCATTTTACAACAAAGAAAAACAACATTTGGATTCGGCAATTAGGAGTTTTTTACGCTTTCAACCGGAAAATAAACTACGGTAAAGTTATCAGAAAAGTAACTATAATTTGTTATCGGAGAAGTAACTATAATTTGTTATCGGAAAAGTAACTATAATTTGTTATCGGAAAAGTAACTATAATTTGTTATCGGAGAAGTAACTATAATTTGTTATCGGAAAAGTAACTATAATTTGTTATCGGAAAAGTAACTATAATTTGTTATCGGAAAAGTAACTATAATTTGTTATCAGAAAAGTAACTATAATTTGTTATCGGAAAAGTAACTATAATTTGTTATCGGAAAAGTATCTATAATTTGTTATCAGAAAAGTAACTATAATTTGTTATCGGAAAAGTAACTATAATTTGTTATCGGAAAAGTAACTATAATTTGTTATCGGAAAAGTAACTATAATTTGTTATCGGAAAAGTAACTATAATTTGTTATCGGAAAAGTAACTATAATTTGTTATCAGAAAAGTAACTATAATTTGTTATCGGAAAAGTAACTATAATTTGTTATCGGAAAAGTAACTATAATTTGTTATCGGAAAAGTAACTATAATTTGTTATCGGAAAAGTAACTATAGTTTGTTATCGGAAAAGTAACTATGATTTGTTATCGGAAAAGTAACTATAATTTGTTATCGGAAAAGTAACTATAATTTGTTATCGGAAAAGTAACTATGATTTGTTATCGGAAAAGTAACTATAATTTGTTATCGGAAAAGTAACTATAATTTGTTATCGGAAAAGTAACTATAATTTGTTATCGGAAAAGTAACTTTAATTTGTTATCGGAAAAGTAACTATAATTTGTTATCGGAAAAGTAACTTTAATTTGTTATCGGAAAAGTAACTATAACTTGTTATCGGAAAAGTAACTATAATTTGTTATCGGAAAAGTAACTTTAATTTGTTATCGGAAAAGTAACTATAATTTGTTATCGGAAAAGTAACTATAATTTGTTATCGGAAAAGTAACTTTAATTTGTTATCGGAAAAGTAACTATAATTTGTTATCGGAAAAGTAACTATAATTTGTTATCGGAAAAGTAACTATAATTTGTTATCGGAAAAGTAACTTTAATTTGTTATCGGAAATGTAACTACGGTACAGGTGCTAATTTGTTAAACCCATTCGTTTAGATTGAATTATTGCCACCAGGTTGTCCTCCTCCACCAGCAACAGTATAACGTTCCGTTCGGCTGTGATTTAGACAGCATTACTGTCTGTAAACTCTTCTTCTCCACATATTCAATTATTCTCCTCAGTCTTCTTCTGTTATTGCTCCTCAAAGTCAACCTTTACACATTTCATGCTACTATTTCTGTTTCCCATGGGGCCACCCTTTGCCACACAAGGTTCCCCAATGCGATCTTACTTCCACCACGCATGTGGATGCAAAACCTCCGGGAAGTGTAGCCGATCTCCTTAAACATCTCTCTGCATCATCACAGTTTGTGTCAGTGTCACAAGTCTTCTGGCGACATCAAAGACTCTTTCCTTTCAAGTCATAACTGTCAATGACTTCTATTGAGAGTCACCAGATGTGTATTCAATAACATCTATCAAAAAGAATGAAATACCTATCTGTATTATAATTCTAATAGCATTTTGTATTGGTGGTTATGAAGTGTTGAAGCGAGAAGTGAAGTTAATGAGCTTGTGTATCATTGAAACCTAATGAAGTGGCTTCATTTCTTTAATGGGATCTATTCAAATTATATTAGTATCTACACAGTTTGGGTCTATATTATTTGACTGAAATACTTAACAGATGAATTTTAATGCAGTTTGGTTTGTATATGCAATTGCATATATAAGACTTTAACCCTAATGTGTTTGACGTGTGTTCTCTAGGCACATCCTTTTTAAATTACTTTATATCTTTGATGTCATTCCTTTAAATTAACCGGCCGTTCTTCACTATTTTCCTACATAAATACCAAATATATTTTTGTATTTAAAAGTTAAAAAATACTTACTTATCGGCGTAATTCATGTAAAATAGGAAATTAATTGTACTGAGGTGACGTGTGACAACATAGAAATACAGTTTGGTTAACCTGTAACCGCAAATCTGTCCACGTTTTCATGGAGTACAGACACATGCGTGAGCTGTGATTGGGTCACACTCCACCCAATCACAGCTCTTCTCTCTCAGTTGCCAATGTCTTATATACCTATGTATTTATTTCTCCTTATATGTTCGATATTTTTACTTGAAATTTGCTACAAATTAGTTTAGTATACTAACTAACAACTTGTAAAAAATACAGTAGCGTAGGTTATTAATAAGACATGTGTTTTTAAAACACATACTCAAACATTCCAGATCATTCTGATGTCAAAGTCATTAGGGTTAATGTAATTAATAACTATTAATAGTTAAGTAGTCGGATGAATATATTATAATTATAATTTCTTATTCATTCAATACGTTATTCAAAATTCATTCTATAATTTCTTATTTATACCATATTTTTTGTATTACGTTAATTAGTATACCTTTTTATACATTAATCATTGGTGAATTTATTATTTATTTACACCAAGGTAAAAATAGAGCACAAGCAAAATCTTTTATCAACACTTTTATTTCATCTACAAAGGAAAGGTCTCTTGAAATTTGTGATATGTGATCTATCCACCCAAAGATCAACAGGAGACTCAATCCTTAGATCTCAAAGGAGTTGATCTAGGAGGCTTTGTGATTTCAAGAATTTCAGGGTTTGTAGAAAGATTCTTTTTTCATATTTCCTCTTTGAATTGAGATCAGAAATATTGTAAGTAAATTCAGAACTCTTTCAAAAAAAAACATACATGTAATACATGGTAAGTGGATCTATAATTTACCCAGATATAAATTTAAATTTAAACTCAATTCATTTGAGTAGTCTGTATTTCAGACACGGCTTGCCATAAACATAGATAAATTTCATATCAGTCTTAAGAAACGGACATCTAATATATTTGGTGTCCGTTTTTCTAATTAAAAAAAGTATCATTTATTATTCATTCAAACCTATTTGAACGTTCATTCCTTTTTACAGTAACTATTCTGGATGACTTAACAATTCAAATAAATATAAATAGTGGCAGAGAAGTAGTTTCGTTTTGCAGAGTTTCAACTAAATGAAACAGCCTGCGGTTGAATGAAGCAATTTAGAAGAGAAATAACCCCAGGTCAAGAGCGAACAGGAACAAATTTGAACTGCATATTGTTCGGAACAATATACAATTGGCATTGTTTTCTTTTTCTGGTGAACAATATACAATTGGAATTATTTTTTAAGAGAGGATTTGACGGTCTTTGTTCAGTGAATTTCTATGCGTATTATATAATGCCCTGAAAACTCTACTGCTAATTTGAATAGATTCCTCCGAATCTTTTATGGTAGGTTTCATTCTTTGTGTTTCGTGGTGATTCAACGATATAAAATTTATGATAGTGGATCTTCGGTTTACTGGTAAAAATGTTTTCGACGAAATATTGTTTAAATATTGCCCTAATATTGTAACAACATTGCCAATATTGTTACGACATTGCCCTAAAATTGTTAAAACATTGCCCTAATATTGTAACAACATTGCCAATATTGTTACGACATTGCCGATATTGTTACAACGTTGCCCTAATATTGTAACAACATTGTCAATATTGTTACGACATTGCCAATATTGTTACGATATTGCCGATATTGTTACGACATTGCCAATATTGTTACAACATTGCTAATATCGTTACGCCATTGCCAATATTGTTACAACGATGCCAATATTGTTACGACATTGCCCTAATATTGTAACAACATTGATAATATTGTTACGACATTGCCCTAATATTGTAACAACATTGATAATATTGTTACGATATTGCCGATATTGTTACGATATTGCCGATATGCTGATATTGTTACAACATTGCAAAGAATGGCTATAAAATAAGAAAGTAGTTCATTAATGAGAATAAAAACCAACATTATGGCTATACTAGAAATATCCCAGGCAAGAAGGAATTATTCCTGGGATATTAAGGGAATATCTCAGGCAAGAAGCATTTATTCCTGGGATATTCTTTTAATTATCCTACTAATAAATCCCTTTGCCTGGGATATAACCCAGCTTCATTCGGATCCCATGCCTAATTCTTCATTCAAACACCAAACTCTAATTCAGATGTTAGTTAGAGTGTCCTTCTGATTTAAATAAACACTCTGTCCTAGCATTATAATCTGGATAGTCTCGTCAAGTGGAGGCGTTAGAAGACTCTCTGTTGATATCATTTACATCGAATGGGAGGCACGGTTATAAGCAATAAAAGTGTGCTCCATATACTCCTCTATAGTGAATGTAGAGTCCTGAGTAAGGACGTAGCCTGTATAGTGAACAATTTTTTTTAGTATACCATGAATGGTTATCAGTTTTCTTAATTTAATGCTGTTTATGGCAGACTAAAGAAAATTTGTTGACTATACGGGGTAGTTCTATTACTCAGGACTATGCAGTTCACTATAGAGGACTCTACTGTATTATCTGAAGAATGTATTTTATTTCATTAAATTTTTAACAAGAATCATTCTTTTATGCAATTTAATTCAGTGAGGGGTTAGACGTCTGCCTTGGTAAATAGGATATCACTGACGTAAAAAGTAAATGAAATACAAAGACTTAAAAGAAGTAGTCAGAGAGGAAAGTGGGAATCTCTGTACTGTTACGGTCTGAGAAAAAAGTTCGGACTTTAAGTTAAATTCGATTTTAACATTTTATTTGATTTTAAAAGTTCGGACTGTAAAAGTAAATCGAAGAAAAGTTCGAACCGTAAAAGTAAATCAGAAAGAAAAGTTCGAACCGTAAAAGTAAATCAAAACAAATAGTTCGAACCGTAAAAGTAAATAGATATGAAAGTGGCGCTACCACCAGCTGCTGATCAATATTAAAGACCACAAAATGATGAATTCTTTTTCAGACATCAACTGAAAATGTGATGAATACAAATGATATCATCCTATTTCTCTGATCTTCTTCTCTAATAACGTTCACATTTCTTCCGTCTTTCAGCATTAGTTTCCATGAGCTGCTGTCAGAGTTAATCACCAACACAAGTTAAATGCTCTAACGCCATTTCTAAAACCACTGGAAAGATGTAAATCAATCATATAAAAGCGTTATTATATTAGAGTAAGCTCAGAAATTTCTGACGGTACTACGTTTTCGATCACGTTTTCGATCTACAATGTCGATCATCTATTTTAATTGGTATCCATGATACCTGCAGGTACCATGGATACGATTTAAAGTATAGTAATTTAATCTTATCTTATCTTTCTTATCATACATATTATTATCATATAATTTTCTTTTATTCGATCGAAATTGTGGAACTGTCCGATAACTCGAAACTTACCCTAACTATTAACTCCTTGATTACGTGTATTCACTCTAAAAAAAGTAGGAATCATCTAAAATCTAAATGGATCAATTTCCTAATATCTGACCAAAAATTTCGGATACTCTGACTTCAAACCATGGGTCAATTTGACCCGTGTGTGTGTTCTATTGACTTGATGCACTGGGGCAAAGACTCTAGGGCAAAGTAATGACTTAATTTGATTATAACTTCGAGTCAATGTCTTAATTCAGTAGTATGACTTGTGTCAAAATCTAAATATTCAAGTGAAACGTTCAGTTAGAAAATATTTAATGATTATAATTTTGAAAATATTTAATGATTATAATTTTGAAAATATTTAATGATTATAATTTTGAAAACAATTAATGATTTTAATTTTGAAAATAATTATTGATTTTAATTTTGAAAATATTTAATGATTATAATTTTGAAAATATTTAATGATTACAATTTTGAAAATATTTAATGATTATAATTTTGAAAACAATTAATGATTTTAATTTTGAAAATATTTAATGATTTTAATTTTGAAAATATTTAATGATTTTAATTTTGAAAATATTTAATGATTTTAGTTTAGAAAATATTTATTGATTTTAATTTTGAAAATATTTAATGATTTTAATTTTGAAAATATTTAATGATTTTAATTTTGAAATATTTAATGATTTTAGTTTTGAAAATATTTAATGATTTTAATTTTGAAACTATTTAATGATTTTAATTTTGAAAATATTTAATGATTTTAATCTTGAAAATATTTAATGATTTTAGTTTTGAAAATATTTAATGATTTTAATTTTGAAACTATTTAATGATTTTAATTTTGAAAATATTTAATGATTTTAGTTTTGAAAATATTTAATGATTTTAATTTTGAAAATATTTAATGATTTTAATTTTGAAAATATTTAATGATTTTAATTTTGAAAATATTTAATGATTTTAATTTTGAAAATATTTAATGATTTTAATTTTGAAAATATTTAATGATTTTAATTTTGAAAATATTTAATGATTTTAATTTTGAAAATATTTAATGATTATAATTTTGAAAATATTTAATGATTATAATTTTGAAAATATTTAATGATTTTAATTTTGAAAATATTTAATGATTTTAATTTTGAAAATATTTAATGATTTTAATTTTGAAAATATTTAATGATTTTAATTTTGAAAATATTTAATGATTTTAATTTTGAAAATATTTAATGATTATAATTTTGAAAATATTTAATGATTTTAATTTTGAAAATATTTAATGATTTTAATTTTGAAAATATTTAATGATTTTAATTTTGAAAATATTTAATGATTTTAGTTTTGAAAATATTTATTGATTATAATTTTGAAAACAATTAATGATTTTAATTTTGAAAATATTTAATGATTTTAATTTTGAAAATATTTAATGATTTTAATTTTGAAAATATTTAATGATTTTAGTTTAGAAAATATTTATTGATTTTAATTTTGAAAATATTTAATGATTATAATTTTGAAAATATTTAATGATTTTAATTTTGAAAATATTTAATGATTTTAATTTTGAAAATATTTAATGATTTTAATTTTGAAAATATTTAATGATTATAATTTTGAAAATATTTAATGATTTTAATTTTGAAAATATTTAATGATTTTAATTTTGAAAATATTTAATGATTTTAATTTTGAAAATATTTAATGATTTTAATTTTGAAAATATTTAATGATTTTAGTTTTGAAAATATTTAATGATTTTAATTTTGAAAATATTTAATGATTTTAATTTTGAAAATATTTAATGATTTTAATTTTGAAAATATTTAATGATTTTAATTTTGAAAATATTTAATGATTTTAATTTTGAAAATATTTAATGATTTTAATTTTGAAAATATTTAATGATTTTAATTTTGAGAATATTTAATGATTTTAATTTTGAAAATATTTAATGATTTTAATTTTGAAAATATTTAATGATTTTAATTTTGAAAATATTTAATGATTTTAATTTTGAAAATATTTAATGATTTTAATTTTGAAAATATTTAATGATTTTAATTTTGAAAATATTTAATGATTTTAATTTTGAAAATATTTAATGATTTTAATTTTGAAAATATTTAATGATTATAATTTTGAAAATATTTAATGATTTTAATTTTGAAAATATTTAATGATTATAATTTTGAAAATATTTAATGATTTTAATTTTGAAAATATTTAATGATTTTAATTTTGAAAATATTTAATGATTTTAATTTTGAAAATATTTAATGATTTTAATTTTGAAAATATTTAATGATTATAATTTTGAAAATATTTAATGATTTTAATTTTGAAAATATTTAATGATTTTAATTTTGAAAATATTTAATGATTTTAATTTTGAAAATATTTAATGATTTTAGTTTTGAAAATATTTAATGATTTTAATTTTGAAACTATTTAATGATTTTAATTTTGAAAATATTTAATGATTTTAGTTTTGAAAATATTTAATGATTTTAATTTTGAAAATATTTAATGATTTTAATTTTGAAAATATTTAATGATTTCAATTTTGAAAATATTTAATGATTTTAATTTTGAAAATATTTAATGATTTTAATTTTGAAAATATTTAATTATTTTAATTTTGAAAATATTTAATGATTTTAATTTTGAAAATATTTAATGATTTTAATTTTGAAAATATTTAATGATTATAATTTTGAAAATATTTAATGATTTTAATTTTGAAAATATTTAATGATTTTAATTTTGAAAATATTTAATGATTTTAATTTTGAAAATATTTAATGATTTTAATTTTGAAAATATTTAATGATTTTAATTTTGAAAATATTTAATGATTTTAATTTTGAAAATATTTAATGATTATAATTTTGAAAATATTTAATGATTTTAATTTTGAAAATATGTAATGATTTTAATTTTGAAAATATTTAATGATTTTAATTTTGAAAATATTTAATGATTTTAATTTTGAAATATTTAATGATTTTAGTTTTGAAAATATTTAATGATTTTAATTTTGAAACTATTTAATGATTTTAATTTTGAAAATATTTAATGATTTTAATCTTGAAAATATTTAATGATTTTAGTTTTGAAAATATTTAATGATTTTAATTTTGAAACTATTTAATGATTTTAATTTTGAAAATATTTAATGATTTTAGTTTTGAAAATATTTAATGATTTTAATTTTGAAAATATTTAATGATTTTAATTTTGAAAATATTTAATGATTTCAATTTTGAAAATATTTAATGATTTCAATTTTGAAAATATTTAATGATTTTAATTTTGAAAATATTTAATGATTTTAATTTTGAAAATATTTAATGATTTTAATTTTGAAAATATTTAATGATTTTAATTTTGAAAATATTTAATGATTATAATTTTGAAAATATTTAATGATTTTAATTTTGAAAATATTTAATGATTTTAATTTTGAAAATATTTAATGATTTTAATTTTGAAAATATTTAATGATTTTAATTTTGAAAATATTTAATGATTTTAATTTTGAAAATATTTAATGATTATAATTTTGAAAATATTTAATGATTTTAATTTTGAAAATATTTAATGATTTTAATTTTGAAAATATTTAATGATTTTAATTTTGAAAATATTTAATGATTTTAGTTTTGAAAATATTTAATGATTATAATTTTGAAAATATTTAATGATTACAATTTTGAAAATATTTAATGATTATAATTTTGAAAACAATTAATGATTTTAATTTTGAAAATATTTAATGATTTTAATTTTGAAAATATTTAATGATTTTAATTTTGAAAATATTTAATGATTTTAGTTTAGAAAATATTTATTGATTTTAATTTTGAAAATATTTAATGATTATAATTTTGAAAATATTTAATGATTTTAATTTTGAAAATATTTAATGATTTTAATTTTGAAAATATTTAATGATTTTAATTTTGAAAATATTTAATGATTATAATTTTGAAAATATTTAATGATTTTAATTTTGAAAATATTTAATGATTTTAATTTTGAAAATATTTAATGATTTTAATTTTGAAAATATTTAATGATTTTAATTTTGAAAATATTTAATGATTTTAGTTTTGAAAATATTTAATGATTTTAATTTTGAAAATATTTAATGATTTTAATTTTGAAAATATTTAATGATATTAATTTTGAAAATATTTAATGATTTTAATTTTGAAAATATTTAATGATTTTAATTTTGAAAATATTTAATGATTTTAATTTTGAAAATATTTAATGATTTTAATTTTGAGAATATTTAATGATTTTAATTTTGAAAATATTTAATGATTTTAATTTTGAAAATATTTAATGATTTTAATTTTGAAAATATTTAATGATTTTAATTTTGAAAATATTTAATGATTTTAATTTTGAAAATATTTAATGATTTTAATTTTGAAAATATTTAATGATTTTAATTTTGAAAATATTTAATGATTTTAATTTTGAAAATATTTAATGATTATAATTTTGAAAATATTTAATGATTTTAATTTTGAAAATATTTAATGATTTTAATTTGAAAATATTTAATGATTTTAATTTTGAAAATATTTAATGATTTTAATTTTGAAAATATTTAATGATTTTAATTTTGAAAATATTTAATGATTTTAATTTTGAAAATATTTAATGATTATAATTTTGAAAATATTTAATGATTTTAATTTTGAAAATATTTAATGATTTTAATTTTGAAAATATTTAATGATTTTAATTTTGAAAATATTTAATGATTTTAGTTTTGAAAATATTTAATGATTTTAATTTTGAAACTATTTAATGATTTTAATTTTGAAAATATTTAATGATTTTAGTTTTGAAAATATTTAATGATTTTAATTTTGAAAATATTTAATGATTTTAATTTTGAAAATATTTAATGATTTCAATTTTGAAAATATTTAATGATTTTAATTTTGAAAATATTTAATGATTTTAATTTTGAAAATATTTAATGATTTTAATTTTGAAAATATTTAATGATTTTAATTTTGAAAATATTTAATGATTTTAATTTTGAAAATATTTAATGATTATAATTTTGAAAATATTTAATGATTTTAATTTTGAAAATATTTAATGATTTTAATTTTGAAAATATTTAATGATTTTAATTTTGAAAATATTTAATGATTTTAATTTTGAAAATATTTAATGATTTTAATTTTGAAAATATTTAATGATTTTAATTTTGAAAATATTTAATGATTATAATTTTGAAAATATTTAATGATTTTAATTTTGAAAATATGTAATGATTTTAATTTGGAAAATATTTAATGATTTTAATTTTGAAAATATTTAATGATTTTAGTTTTGAAAATATTTAATGATTTTAATTTTGAAACTATTTAATGATTTTAATTTTGAAAATATTTAATGATTTTAGTTTTGAAAATATTTAATGATTATAATTTTGAAAATATTTAATGATTTTAATTTTGAAAATATTTAATGATTTTAATTTTGAAAATATTTAATGATTTTAATTCTGAAAATATTTAATGATTTTAGTTTTGAAAATATTTAATGATTTTAATTTTGAAAATATTTAATGATTTTAATTTTGAAAATATTTAATGATTTTAGTTTTGAAAATATTTAATGATTTTAATTTTGAAAATATTTAATGATTTTAATTTTGAAAATATTTAATGATTTCAATTTTGAAAATATTTAATGATTTTAATTTTGAAAATATTTAATGATTTTAATTTTGAAAATATTTAATGATTTTAATTTTGAAAATATTTTTTTATTTTTCAAGTTTCAAACTATTGAATGTGAAATATTAATTTCTTTTAAATTTCATCTTGTATATAGGTTACATCTGATAATTATAACTATACAATATTGACTCATGAATTCTTATTTATATTTAAATTTAATATAATTAAAAAATAAGAATATTTATTATTTATAATTCAACATTATTGTTAATTTCAAACCAAGAAAATTGCCACACAAGTAATTAACATGTTAATTATTATTTTAATTAGCAAATTAATTATCATTTTAATTAGCATGTTAATTATCATTTTAATTAGCATGTTAATTATCATTTTAATTAGCATGTTAATTATCAATTTAATTAGCATGTTAATTATCATTTTAATTAGCATGTTAATTATCATTTTAATTAGCATGTTAATTATCATTTTAATTAGCATGTTAATTATCATTTTAATTAGCATGTTAATTATCATTTTAATTAGCATGTTAATTATCATTTTAATTAGCATGTTAATTATCAATTTAATTAGCATGTTAATTATCATTTTAATTAGCATGTTAATTATCATTTTAATTAACATGTTAATTATTATTTTAATTAGCATGTTAATTATTATTTTAATTAGCATGTTAATTATCATTCTAATTAGCATGTTAATTATCAATTTAATTAGCATGTTAATTATTATTTTAATTAGTATGTTAATTATCATTTTAATTAACATGTTAATTATCAATTTAATTAGCATGTTAATTATCATTTTAATTAGCATGTTAATTATCAATTTAATTAGCATGTTAATTATCATTTTAATTAGCATGTTAATTATCATTTTAATTAGCATGTTAATTACCATTTTAATTAGCATGTTAATTACCATTTTAATTAGCATGTTAATTAGCATGTTAATTACCATTTTAATTAGCATGTTAATTAGCATGTTAATTACCATTTTAATTAGCATGTTAATTACCTCAGTAATAAAGGAAAAGAATCTGAAGAATGTTTTTGTTGTTTGCCGAAACTTCCTGAGAAGAAAAGTACAGGATATTATATAAAAAGATATATGTATGTTATCTAGCTATTATGCTGAGGATATTATATAAAAAGATATATGTATAATATCTAATTATTATGCTGAGGATATTATATAAAAAGATATATCTTATATAATTATATACTGTATCCAGAACAAAGTTTGTTTCTATTAAATTTGTTGTTGTTATAAAACTATTTACTCAAAACTTCAAATATACAGTTATACAGTCTGTGAAAATATTATATTATATGGAAAAGTTATAATTTATATACAATATTAAAGTACGAAAATGAAATCAGTTAAAATGCACATTCAATAGAAAATAAAATCAAAATATAAATTCTACAGAAAAAAGTAGTAATTTATATGCTATTTTAAATTATAAATCTACGGAAAAAAGGTTATAATTTATTTATATACTATTTAAAAAATTAATAAAATAGAAAGAAGTTTAAATTCTCCGGGTACAATGAAGATTATTTCAGATTTATTTTTCTGAGTTGGATCGAAATGGTTGGTTGTTCCGAAATAGATTTTTCACCTCATTGTCACCCCTTCCACTTCTACTAAATTTAAAGAAGAGTCATTACGACTCACTGACTCCTTTGAGTCAACTCTCTGACTCGAAAAAAAAAGATTTTGAGTCTGGCAGACCACTTCATTTTACTGAAAAGATAAATTCGGTCAATTCTATTTCCAGAAAAAAGTAAAATATCACAGAATGATTAAATACTTTATACTTATGTAGTATTAGATACTTTATACTTATGTAGTATTAGATACTTTATACTTATGTAGTATTAGATACTTTATACTTATGTAGTATTAGATACTTTATACTTATGTAGTATTAGATACTTTATACTTATGTAGTATTAGATACTTTATACTTATGTAGTATTAGATACTTTATACTTATGTAGTATTAGATACTTTATACTTATGTAGTATTAGATACTTTATACTTATGTAGTATTAGATACTTTATACTTATGTAGTATTAGATACTTTATACTTATGTAGTATTAGATACTTTATACTTATGTAGTATTAGATACTTTATAGTAGTATTAGGTACTTTATAGTAGTATTGGATACTTTATACTTATGTAGTATTAGATACTTTATACTTATGTAGTATTAGATACTTTATACTTATGTAGTATTAGATACTTTATACTTATGTAGTATTAGATACTTTATACTTATGTAGTATTAGATACTTTATACTTATGTAGTATTAGATACATGTGAATATACTTATCAAAAAAAAAGTAAAATTAATTCCTGGGATATTATGGGAATATCCCAGGAATAAATCCATTTTGCCTGGGATATTCCCTTATTATCCCAGGAATAAATCCTTCTTGCCTAGAATTTAGTATTAGACTCTTATGAGCATACTTATTTAGTATAAATTATTAACCGCATATTTACCGGTCTGAACATATATTCATTCATTTTGTAGTGGGCTCATATAGTATCAATTTATAACCTTCAATTGCACATGATATTTTATTTATTTTCAATAAACTGTTTCAATGAATTACTTGATTCAAAAGTCAACAAAACTTAAACCTCAATTATGATTTTTTTTTCATGATTAATCATTTTCTAATTCATGACTCAGTCGGTTAAATGCAGTCAATTAAATAACTGTTTCATCTTCGCTAATGTGGAAGAGGAATTAAACGGCGCTACCTTTGATAATCAACATTTTAAACATTTTGTAAATATTTTACCAACGTTTGTACCTTCTAAAGGATAATCATTATTAAGCAGAATTAGGGAAATACTGAATGGTATTAATTGGCTTTGATAAATAGCTTTGAACTGATATAGTGATATTCAATAGATTTTGATGATTATAATCATAGCGGTGATTTTTGTTTTTATCTTGAGTATAAAATACCTACAATTAGTTTGAGTATTAATTACTGTATATCACTTCAAATGAAGTAAATATATATTGATTTTACTTATTAGTATTTTAATGTGAATAATTAAGTATTTAACATACCTTGATTCATTAATAAATAATTATTACATGAATTAAACATGAATAAATAATGAATAGTTAAAATTAATTACATTCAGATATTAGATGCTGATGCTTTTTATGATATTGATTTATCAATTTATTATAGTTGTTTCTATGTTTCTATATATTGGGGCCATAGAAAAGTGAGTAACTCATTTTGGTCTTCTATGGCCCCACCATAACTTCCTCTTTCAATCTTCTATGGCCCCACCATAACTTCCTCTTTCAATCTTCTATGGCCCCACCATAACTTTCCCTCTCAATCTTCTATGGCCCCACCATAACTTTCCCTCTCAATCTTCTATGGCCCCACCATAACTTTCCCTCTTAATCTTCTATGGCCCCACCATAACTTTCTCTCTTAATCTACTGTGGCCCCACCATAACTTTCTCTCTCAATCTTCTATGGCCCCTCCATAACTTTCCCTCTCAATCTTCTATGGCTCCACCATAACTTTCTCTTTCAATCTTCTATGGCACCTCCATAACTTTCCCTCTCAATCTTCTATGGCCCCACCATAACTTTCCCTCTTAATCTTCTATGGCCCCACCATAACTTTCTCTCTTAATCTACTGTGGCCCCACCATAACTTTCCCTCTCAATCTTCTATGGCCCCACCATAACTTTCTCTTTCAATCTTCTATGGCACCTCCATAACTTTCTCTCTTAATCTTCTATGGCCCCACCATAACTTTCTCTCTTAAGCTACTGTGGCCCCACCATAACTTTCTCTCTCAATCTTCTATGGCACCTCCATAACTTTCCCTCTCAATCTTCTATGGCCCCACCATAACTTTCTCTTTCAATCTTCTATGGCACCTCCATAACTTTCTCTCTTAATCTTCTATGGCCCCACCATAACTTTCTCTCTTAAGCTACTGTGGCCCCACCATAACTTTCTCTCTCAATCTTCTATGGCCCCTCCATAACTTTCCCTCTCAATCTTCTATGGCTCCACCATAACTTTCTCTTTCAATCTTCTATGGCACCTCCATAACTTTCCCTCTTAATCTTCTATGGCCCCACCATAACTTTCTCTCTTAAGCTACTGTGGCCCCACCATAACTTTCTCTCTCAATCTTCTATGGCACCTCCATAACTTTCCCTCTCAATCTTCTATGGCCCCACCATAACTTTCCCTCTCAATCTTCTATGGCCCCACCATAACTTTCTCCCTCAATCTTCTATGGCACCTCCATAACTTTCTCTCTCAATCTACTGTGGCCCCACCATAACTTTCTCCCTCAATCTTCTTCCTAAGGGCCCCCGTACACGAGCGTTCTTCGCCGTCCGGCGATTGGCGCATGACCCTAAAAATGCATATAACTCTCGGGTAAGTCGGCACACGAGCGTTCTGTGCCGTCCGGTAGAGAGACGGACAATTCTGAACGCAGGGTAATGCGTTCTTTTGACGGCTGGTGCCTGCCGCATTACAAGTCATTTCTATTAAATCTACGGGAGGGTGCGCACACGGACTGTTTGTTCCCGCATATATCAATGGTAATTGTAATTAAATACTAGAGATTGAAACATTTTTATTGAACATAAAAGAAAGGAACTTTTGTCCCTACAATTTAACAGTCTTTGAGTTATTACAGAGAAATAATAAAACGAGAAAACAGAGTTAATTCAAGTATTTCATTATCTATCAAGCCCTTATGAAGTTGATATAAACTTTTTGAATGAATATGTACCGATACGAATTGGTAACCGATATACGTACCAATAACAATTACTTTATAATTTTGATCCGTTTAGGTATAGTGTGACTAGTTAGAGAGCCAACAGTATGACTAATTAGGTACAGTGTGACTAGTTAAAGAGCCAACAGTATGACTAATTAGGTATAGTGTGACTGGTACATGCTACATGTCACTCTCTATGCATCTGAGTTAATTTTCCATTGCGACGCACGCTCGTGTGCCCTGGCCATGCGGCTGCGTTCATTTGACGTTGCGGCGCCGGAACGCTCGTATGCGGGGCCCTAAATCATTTTTCATTTATATCTAATAACTTAAATATATATAAAATACCTTCAATTCTTTCAATTATATAATTTAATAAATATTTGATTCTCATAAATCATTACATATATATTTGTTTTAAAATTCCTATCGAATGAAGAACAACAATTAATGTATTCATTTTTTAGCTCCATCACGATCGAGACTCTACCTTTTATCAGCATTAAGTTGGTTTGAAACTAACAGAATTAGAAACTTTGACTTTTGAGCAATCATTAAATTGATAATAATATAATAATATTATAAGAATTATTTATTGATATGTATTTAGTAATTAGTTTTTCTCAGGATTCTCTCTAATTCCAATCTTTTTCCTAATTACGAGAATTAGAAAGTTTGACTTTTTTCGGTTCCTTTTGATGGGAATTCAGAGCAACAGATTTTGATTTAGAATTACCTGGAATGGGAACTGATTTTGGAGGATTAAGATCTGGTGGTGTGGTTTAGAGGATTAAAATCTGGTGGTGTGGTTTAGAGGATTAAGATCTGGTGGTGTGGTTTAGAGGATTAAAATCTGGTGGTGTGGTTTGGAGGATTAATATCTGGTGGTGTGGTTTAGAGGATTAAGATCTGGTGGTGTGGTTTAGAGGATTAAGATCTGGTGGTGTGGTTTAGAGGATTAAGATCTGGTGGTGTGATTTAGAGGATTAAGATCTGGTGGTGTGGTTTAGAGGATTAAGATCTGGTGGTGTGATTTAGAGGATTAAGATCTGGTGGTGTGGTTTAGAGGATTAAAATCTGGTGGTGTGGTTTAGAGGATTAAGATCTGGTGGTGTGGTTTAGAGGATTAAGATCTGGTGGTGTGATTTAGAGGATTAAGATCTGGTGGTGTGGTTTAGAGGATTAAGATCTGGTGGTGTGGTTTAGAGGATTAAGATCTGGTGGTGTGGTTTAGATGATTAAGATCTGGTGGTGTGGTTTAGAGGATTAAAATCTGGTGGTGTGGTGTAGAGGATTAAGATCTGGTGGTGTGGTGTAGAGGATTAAGATCTGGTGGTGTGGTTTAGAGGATTAATATCTGGTGGTGTGGTTTAGAGGATTAAAATCTGGTGGTGTGGTGTAGAGGATTAAGATCTGGTGGTGTGGTTTAGAGGATTAATATCTGGTGGTGTGGTTTAGAGGATTAATATCTGGTGGTGTGGCTTGGAGGATTAAGATATGGTGGTGTGGTTTAGAGGATTAATATCAGGTAAATTCACACTAATTTAATAATTCAAACAAAATCATAGATTTTACAATTCAGATTATAAAATATTTTTATTAAATCAATATAACTTGTAATGTTACTGTGTAACTGCATTTAATTATAATCATAAACACATTATTTTCTTTAAATTCTCAATTGATTAACATCAGGTACTGAACTATTAGTTGTAGTTTATATAATATTTATTATAATATACAATAATCTAACAATTACCGGACATTGAATTACGAAATACCAATAAAGGTTAAACCGCAGTAGCCTTTATAATATTATTCAATGTTATTATCATACTGTTTTAATTATTCACGTTATCATATAAATAGTAATTTCATGCTGTAAGACAATGAGATCGCTAGTGTGAAGTGTACGAAAGATGGAAATATATATATATATATATTGAAGGTTTTACTATGTAGGCAGACCCGACTTTAAGTAGACCTCACTTTTATAACAGGACGACTTAAAGCGGAGTTGACCCCGAGCTTACTTACATCAGTTGTACCGGAAAATTACTTCTAAACAATTTTATTTACATTGAAGGAACAATACAAAATATGGTACATAGTATTAGTGTACCATGCAAACGTTCTTTGATTTTTGTTAATAGAAAAGGAAAATATTGGAGTAACAATGTTAAACTTGAAGTGGGGTCTCACCCGCTTTAAGTTCGATTTCTAAAGTCAATGTGAGGTACGATTTTTCACTTAAACCGGGATCTACCTGTATATACTTTCAAAAAAGGCAATATTGAAAATTTATATATTAATTTTTCTGAATTGGATGCAAGTAAATTTAATTTCCTCACTGAAATTTCCACCATTGATTAATTATATATTATAACTCTTATCAATAGATAAGTTCTTAATTATCGGTCAGTTCCACATCTTCGGTCATATAAGAAAAAACGATATAATAATAATTATTTCACTAGGATTGGTTGAGTAAAAACAACCAATTCTAGTGAAATAATTATATTATTATATCGTTATTTTCTTATATGACCGAAATGTGGAACTGACCGATAATTAGGACCTTACCCAAGGTAAGTTTTCGTCATTTTTTTCAAAACATTTTTCCCAAGGAAGAGCATTGTACTCTATGAAAGAAATTCTAGAATCACCATAAACATGTTTTAAATTCAGTGGCAATACTTTTACCCAATCAGAAACTTGATATCGTCTAACATCTGAGATAGTCGATGATAAAAAGATTATCTATATGTACTATCAGGGAAAAGAGTCTTGGCATGATGATAACTTCACAAATCACAGTTTTCTAATTTTTCTATCACATCAAATTTGTCATCGTGTACCCAGACCAATGATGAATATCTACAAACATTACAATTATTGAAGTTTCTTGTTGGAAATGTGAAATTAGTAAACTGTCAAAAAATCATTACGGATACACGTCGAAAAAAAAATTATCATTAATTTTAAAAAATATTGACTATCGACTTTTGCTCAATTTTTCCGGCGATTTTTTCTGTAATTATGATATTGTACGATAAAAACCATCAATATTCACGAAATCGAAGATTTCCCGCTTATAAATTTTCAAACAGGTTCTATATCTTACAATAGGCATATTATCCCTTTAGTTAGTTAGCTGCATTGAAATAATAAACACGAATATAACAGTCATCTCCCTGGAGTTTGCATGCATTTTATCCAGAAAATTAATCCTGGGCGAAATTCTCCGTAGATCTCTTAATCCGATTAGGGGTTTAAAGTTCCAAAGGCTGGAGATGTTAGGTCACTTTTCTTGGGACACTCTAGGCAAATAATTACCACTCGCATATCCTAAAATTAGATTACGTGCACTCGGTAGGGTGCATACCTTCGCCGCCGCTTTGGCCCGTTCTCTCCCAAAATCTAATAAACTGGTGACTGGATAATAACCAATCGTCTCACCAAGTTTCATGCAATATGGTTCAATTCTTATTGAGTTATAAATGATCTCGACCTTTGACCCGATCACTCCCAACATATAACCAAATGGTTCCTGGATCAACATTGACTAAACGTCCCACAAACAAAAAAATAATTTATTGGCTTCCGAAACTTTTCTATTTAATTTTCAATTAGTAGGAATATTTGTTCATCATTAATTAACCTCTACATCATCATTAAAATTCAATTGTATGTACGAAACACAGGCAGATTTATGCTATACATATTTTAATAATAGGATGGAAATTCGTCCCATTTTTCTTTCTCGTTCCATGCAATTTCCAGAGGGAAAATAAAAGGTTCATCAGCAAACCAAACAAAAGCTTTCCAGGTAATCAGGCCAGCGAAAAGAAGATTACGAGGTGTCTAATCTTGGCAATTACTTCCTATTTTGGACTTTGAATAAAAAGAAAGCTTTGGCAATTTATGAACTAAATAAAAGGATGGTTGGAAGAAATATAGTATCTTAGATGCAAATTTTCGGAAGCAAAATAATTTATGGAAGCTCATTTTTGGTATTTCAATTAAAATGTTAAATATTTCCTTTTGAGGTAAACTACACAGTTTTTAATTTTCTATTTGCAGCAAGAAAGTTGCGGCTTGTGTTATTTTTGATTTGCCTGCTATAACCTCTAGTGCATTTGTTACAGTTGTCATATCAAGGTTGTATGGTCTCAACCTAAGTGAGCGTTGGGCGGTTGTAGGGGAAGGTTGGAGATGGCGTAAGATATCTGGGATATCGCAACTGGGTTGCTCTTACAGAATGGATACAAGTTATGATTGTAAATTAATTTGAATTGAATTAAAATTGATTATATTAAGATTTTTAAACTGATTAAATGATTATAAATCAATTTAAATTTGAAATAAATATAATTATGATTTCACAATTATTGTCACATGTGTTACACAATCTCCATGCATAATATTAAAAAGATCCACACGGGTCCCTAGTATAACAATCTAACACCAAGTTGTTCCCAATCACAGTGAACTCTATTTGAATTAGCTCCTCCTTCTCCATCACTTCCATCATTTGCCATCACTTCTGGTGGAGATAATCAGATTAAAGCAAAAAGTTCTGCTCCAATTTTTCATGCAATTTATTTTCCAATTAAAAACCAGTGAAGTGAAAACAGGAATGGAGTGAGAAAACAGGAATAGAGTGAAAAAACAGGAATGGAGTGAGAAAACAGGAATGGAGTGAGAAAACAGGAATGGAGTGGGGAAACAGGAATAGAGTGAGAAAACAGGAATAGAGTGAGAAAAACAGGACTAGAGTGAGAAAAACAGGACTAGAGTGAGAAAAACAGGAATAGAGTGAGAAAACAGGGATAGAGTGGGAAAAACAGGAATAGAGTGAGAAAACAGGGACAGAGTGAGAAAACAGGACTAGAGTGAGAATAACAGGAATAGAGTGAGAAAACAGGAATAGAGTGAGAAAACAGGACTAGAGTGAGAAAAACAGGAATGGAGTGAGAAAACAGGAATAGAGTGAGAAAACAGGAATGGAGTGAGAAAAACAGGAATAGAGTGAGAAAACAGGAATGGAGTGAGAAAACAGGAATAGAGTGGGGAAACAGGAATAGAGTGAGAAAACAGGAATAGAGTGAGAAAACAGGAATAGAGTGATAAAACAGGAATAGAGTGAGAAACAGGAATAGAGTGAGAAAACAGGAATAGAGTGGGGAAACAGGAATAGAGTGAGAAAACAGGAATAGAGTGAGAAAACAGGAATAGAGTGAGAAAACAGGAATAGAGTGAGAAAACAGGAATAGAGTGAGAAACAGGAATAGAGTGAGAAAACAGGAATAGAGTGAGAAAACAGGAATAGAGTGAGAAACAGGAATAGAGTGAGAAAACAGGAATAGAGTGAGAAAACAGGAACATGTTAAATTAGAGCGTATACCCAAATACCTGCCACTTAAGTGTTAACTTTAACATGTTAAATTAGAGCCTATACCTAAATACCGGCCACTTAAGTGTTAACTTTAACATGTTAAATTAGAGCCTATACCTAAATACCTGCCACTTAAGTGTTAACTTTAACATGTTAAATTAGAGCCTATACCTAAATACCGGCCACTTAAGTGTTAACTTTAACATGTTAAATTAGAGCCTATACCTAAATAACAGCCACTTAAGTGTTAACTTTAACATGTTAAATTAGAGCCTATACCTAAATACCGGCCACTTAAGTGTTAACTTTAACATGTTAAATTGTAGAAAAGTTCCCCATATTTAGGATGGTCTCTTAATTTTTTCTCTCCTGTCCAATCTCACTGCCTGCAAAGAGAAAATTAGTGAAGGAAGAAGAGAGAAAAGTTGCAAAGATTGCAACACGAAATATGAAGTCTTTGTGTGCACAGGAAATTAGATAAAAAATCACTTGGTATTAATTACAATTTTTACAGAATATTCAGATGAAATTTGATTGGAATTTTAAATTCACAGATTAATTTTTGTTATGTTGTACAGTCGAAAATATCAGGTGTTTTTTGTGCTGAGCAGGTAGGTACTCTTCTTGTTGCTTACAATGGACTAAATGAACATTATTGATGATATTTCTTTCAAAACATCACAAAAATAGTGTAAAGTTTGTACCTAAAATATTCTTCTTCCTACCTAGGTTGATTTAACTAAAGATAAGAATCGTTCAAATAATCCACCAAATTCCATCGCTTCTACTTACAATGGTTTAGTGTAAGTACCTGAGACTATAGCTGACGTTGCCTATCGTGTGAATCATAGTCAGACAATTGGGCCCATCGACAATTGAGCTCAATTGTCTCCAGCGAGCCTAATTCTTTTGAGCACAATTGTCGGTGTACTGCGTGAATTCTGACTACCCAATTCTTCATCACGTGGTTGAAGTAGTCGGGAAACAATTACGTAAATGCGGGATGAATGAAGCTACCCATCATATATACTCCAGTACCAATTCAGTTTTGGGTAATAGCCGACATCCAGAAACTGAATCATTACTGATGTACTGGTTTAATTTCATTTTTTCATCACTCCTTTTCCAACATCCGTTTCCAATGAAGCTGACTGAAATATTATTTCAACCACCCTTCGTCAGACATTCTACACACTCACTACACTCAGCTCATCAACTGGTGCCAATTGGTAATCTCCATTAGATGTTAATCAGTAGGTAGTTTGTAGGGGTGTTAATCAGTAGGTAGTTTCTAGGGGGGGTTAATCAGTAGGTAGTTTGTAGGGGTGTTAATCAGTAGGTAGTTTGTAGGGGTGTTAATCAGTAGGTAGTTTGTAGGGGGTGTTAATCAGTAGGTAGTTTGTAGGGGTGTTAATCAGTAGGTAGTTTGTAGGGGTGTTAATCAGTAGGTAGTTTGTAGGGGGTGTTAATCAGTAGGTAGTTTGTAGGGGTGTTAATCAGTAGGTAGTTTGTAGGGGTGTTAATCAGTAGGTAGTTTGTAGGGGTGTTAATCAGTAGGTAGTTTGTAGGGGTGTTAATCAGTAGGTAGTTTTTAGGGGTGTTAATCAGTAGGTAGTTTGTAGGGGTGTTAATCAGTAGGTAGTTTGTAGGGGTGTTAATCAGTAGGTAGTTTGTAGGGGTGTTAATCAGTAGGTAGTTTGTAGGGGTGTTAATCAGTAGGTAGTTTGTAGGGGTGTTAATCAGTAGGTAGTTTTTAGAGGTGTGGTTTACACTCGGTTGGTAAGGAGGAAATTGTAGCCAAATATGTCGCTGTGGAGAACTCTTTAATCTCAGTGATTAATTGGTTGCTTAGAGACTAAAAGAGCTAATAACTTTGATGTGAGGGAGAAATGTACTTGCATGAGAGGAAATCATGATAGGAAGGTAGAGGATTACTCAAGGATGTACATAGTCGCACTTTTGATCTTTTGAATTAAAATTACAGAATAATTCGTTGAAAAGTTTTAAAAAAATACTGGAGATCATTGTCAGTCTTCTGGAATTCCCATGAAATTGTCATAAGGAGGAAATTTACCAAATCCTTCACTTAGATCTAGCATAATATGTTGCCTTGCTATTTCCTCTTGTTTAACATGTTAAAAGTAACTTGTTAAAAGAAACATGTTAAAAGTAACATGTTAAAAGTAACTTGTTAAAAGAAACATGTTAAAAGTAACATGTTAAAAGTAACATGTTAAAAGTAACATGTTAAAAGTAACATGTTAAAAGTAACATGTTAAAAGTAACATGTTAAAAGTAACATGTTAAAAGTAACATGTTAAAAGTAACATGTTAAAAGTAACATGTTAAAAGTAACATGCTAAGAGTAACATGTTAAAAGTAACATGTTAAAAGTAACATGTTAAAAGTAACATGTTAAAAGTAACATGTTAAAAGTAACATGTTAAAAGTAACATGTTAAAAGTAACATGTTAAAAGTAACTTGATAAAACCAACATGTTAAAAGTAACATGTTAAAAGTAACATGTTAAAAGTACCTTGTTAAAAGTAACATGTTAAAAGTAACATGTTAAAAGTAACATGTTAAAAGTAACATGTTAAAAGTAACATGTTAAAAGTAACATGTTAAAAGTAACATGTTAAAAGTAACATGTTAAAAGTAACATGTTAAAAGTAACATGCTAAGAGTAACATGTTAAAAGTAACATGTTAAAAGTAACATGCTAAGAGTAACATGTTAAAAGTAACATGTTAAAAGTAACATGTTAAAAGTAACATGTTAAAAGTAACATGTTAAAAGTAACATGTCAAAAGTAACATGTTAAAAGTAACATGTTAAAAGTAACATGTTAAAAGTAACATGTTAAAAGTAACATGCTAAGAGTAACATGTTAAAAGTAACGTTCAATGCTCTTTTTGCGAAATCACGATCGAATGACACGGTAGTTATCAATAAATATTGTATAGGAAATAGAGTGAAGTGCTAAAGTATGTATTACAAAGAGTGTACCTTTATATCTAAGAAAAACAATAACCAATTAGCAATTAGAAAGAAATGCAAAGGGTCATGTTTTCGAACACTTTGTCAGTCTAACGGATGAAACCTTATAAACAATAATGTGCTGAAACTTAGAGTTGAGTCTACAGCATTGAAATGTACGTGCATTTGAAAACAAAGAAAAAACCAATTAACTGATGTTTAAAGTTAAGTGAATATATTAAAATAAGTTACATTCCAACCAAACCAGTTACATTCCTACCAGTAACATTCCTACCAGTTACATTCCAACCAAACCAGTTACATTCCTACCAGTAACATTCCTACCAGTTACATTCCAACCAAACCAGTTACATTTCTACCAGTTACATTCCTACCAGTTACATTCCAACCAAACCAGTTACATTCCAACCAAACCAGTTACATTCCTACCAGTTACATTCCTACCAGTTACATTCCAACCAAACCAGTTACATTCCTACCAGTTACATTCCTACCAGTTACATTCCAACCAAACCAGTTACATTCCTACCAGTTACATTCCTACCAGTTACATTCCAACCAAACCAGTTACATTCCTACCAGTTACATTCCAACCAAACCAGTTACATTCCTACCAGTTACATTCCAACCAGTTACATTCCAACCAAACCAGTTACATTCTTACCAGTTACATTCCAACCAGTTACATTCCAACCAGCTACATTCCAACCAGTTACATTCCAACCAGCTACATCCCAACCAGTTACATTCCTACCAGTTACATTTCAACCAGTTACATTCCAACCAGTTACATTCCAACCAGTTACATTCCAACCAGTTACATTCCAACCAGTTACATTCCAACCAGTTACATTCCAACCAGTTACATTCCAACCAGTTACATTCCAACCAGTTACATTCCAACCAGTTACATTCCAACCAGTTACATTCCAACCAGTTACATTCCAACCAGTTACATTCCAACCAGTTACATTCCAACCAGTTACATTCCAACCAGTTACATTCCAACCAGTTTCATTCCAACCAGTTACATTCCAACCAGTTACATTCCAACCAGTTACATTCCAACCAGTTACATTCCAACCAGTTACATTCCAACCAGTTACATTCCAACCAGTTACATTCCAACCAGTTACATTCCAACCAGTTACATTCCAACCAGTTACATTCCAACCAGTTACATTCCAACCAGTTACATTCCAACCAGTGACATTCCAACCAGTTACATTCCAACCAGTGACATTCCAACCAGTGACATTCCAACCAGTTACATTCCAACCAGTTACATTCCAACCAGTTACATTCCAACCAGTTACATTCCAACCAGTGACATCCCAACCAGTTACATTCCTACCAGTTACACTCAAATCAGTTTCCCTGTTTTAAATTATTCATAAAAACAGCAACATCAGCCATACAAGTCCACATTTTCATTTTAAAAGGAAATAAGGGCATCTCAAAGTGAGGCAAAGACACAATAAAAATTCAGCAGAAATTTCTTCTGAGTGATGCCAGTCATTTATTTTTAGTGTAACTCTGGTGATCATTTTCGGAAATTACCCCATCACCGCCATGTGCCGCTGGGAACCAGCATATGTCGCCCGATGGATCTTCAAACATTTTCCGATGCATCCCAAGCATTTCCCGATGGAAGTATGTTACGAGATATACAGCATGGAAGTATGTTACCCAGCACAAGAGGCTCGTATGCGTCCACAATAAAATGTAATGCGAGATAAAGACTCCAGGTTGATGGCAATGTCATGCTGAGTGACATCAGTGAATTCCAGTATCAAAGAATTGGCAAAATATAATGAGTAATTATTAGAAAATAAGATATTTTCCACTGTAAAACTGCGAGATTTCTGTTGAATGTACTTAATTCAGAACTAATTTCATTTTGTCAATTGGAGTTAGGTAGATATATCTTTTACCCGATATTGCTGAGGTGAATTCTCAAATTGTAAGATAGATACTTTATCCTATTCGTCCTTCAAATTCTAAGACCCATCAACTTTTCACAATTTTGTATAAAGACCATTGCAGTCTTTTTCCTTTAGTGGAGCTACCGAAAATTAAGAAAAGACCCAAAATAATCTTCAAAGACCCCACAAACAATTCTCTCTGGGTAATTCACAGAATTTTCAAATAAGCATTTTATTCGCAAGTGAATGAGTTACAAGATGAAAGGAATCTCATAAATCTTTCACAAGCACAACGTAAGAAATGCACTCCATGTGATCATCCTACTTTGGAAGATTTATAACATTACTTCTAGAAATGAATGAGTTTGCTTTACATTAGCTTTGTTCCATGCAATATATTGCAATACAAAGGAGAAACTTTCATCCGCTGCGCAAACATAGCAGTCCTGTGAACAATCAGTCAAAGCTGAAAAATGTCACCGTCAAAAACTCTACGGTGAAAACTCTCCTTCTTTGGTTAGCACTTAAAGGTCCCTCCAATCTAATTTTTTCTTCTTATCCTAAAATAAAGTCGGACAATGAAGGTCATGTGTGAATATATCTTATAAAACTAATTACTAGGGTTGTAACAATATGCTTTTAAAATCATAGATCCTGAAAATAGTGTAGACGGAGAGAATTAAAGAGTATGGAATGGTTCTACACCAGCGGTATATAGTATTCGATACCATTTCATTTAGCTTATGATATTCTTATATGATTTTAAAAGCATATTGTCACAACCATGCTAATTCCGTAGCGAATACTTTATCGATTTCTCTTCTGTTAACTCTGATACGTTGCATAACCTTAGCTCTACAAATTTAAAGCATTTTAATTTCGAGTGGAGCGAACCTTTAATGGAAAAATGTAGGGATATTTTCAGTTCGATATTGATTGGATTTTGAGGTTTTGAAATATTTTGATAATAACAGTTCTTCTTTTGAAAATATCATTTATTTAAAATTATTTTAGGAAAAATAATATTCTACTGGGATTAAATCTTACGGTGAAGAACATTCATACAATATCTATTTACAGTCAATACAAATAATATTCCACTAGGGATGAACTCTTACGGTGAAGAACATTCATACAATATCTATTTACAGTCAATACAAATAATATTCCACTAGGGATGAACTCTTACGGTGAAGAACATTCATACAATATCTATTTACAGTCAATACAAATAATATTCCACTAGGGATGAACTCTTACGGTGAAGAACATTCATACAATATCTATTTACAGTCAATACAAATAATATTCCACTAGGGATGAACTCTTACGGTGAAGAACATTCATACAATATCTATTTACAGTCAATACAAATAATATTCCACTAGGGATGAACTCTTACGGTGAAGAACATTCATACAATATCTATTTACAGTCAATACAAATAATATTCCACTAGGGATGAACTCTTACGGTGAAGAACATTCATACAATATCTATTTACAGTCAATACAAATAATATTCCACTAGGGATGAACTGTTACGGTGAAGAACATTCGTACAATATCTATTTACAGTCAATACAAATAATATTCCACTAGGGATGAACTCTTACGGTGAAGAACATTCATACAATATCTATTTACAGTCAATACAAATAATATTCCGCTAGGGATGAACTCTTACGGTGAAGAACATTCATACAATATCTATTTACAGTCAATACAAATAATATTCCACTACGGATGAGATCTTACGGTGAAGAACATTCATACAATATCTATTTACAGTCAATACAAATAATATTCCACTAGGGATGAACTCTCACGGTGAAGAACATTCATACAATATCTATTTACAGTCAATACAAATAATATTCCACTAGAGATGAACTCTTACGGTGAAGAACATTCATACAATATCTATTTACAGTCAATACAAATAATATTCCACTACGGATGAGCTCCTACGGTGAAGAACATTCATACAATATCTATTTACAGTCAATACAAATAATATTCCACTAGGGATGAACTCTTACGGTGAAGAATATTCATACAATATCTATTTACAGTCAATACAAATAATATTCCACTAGGGATGAACTCTTACGGTGAAGAACATTCATACAATATCTATTTACAGTCAATACAAATAATATTCCAGGAGTGAACTCTTAAGGTGAAGAACATTCATACAATATCTATTAACTAATTAAAAGGAACTATAATTTGTATAATATTACCTACATTACAAATAGTTCAAACTAGGAGTAACATTCGAGTTCAGTGTCTAGGGATTATACAGCTACACTCTGAAACTAATTAAACTAAAGTTAATTATCTTATAATTGCAAGTCCAATACTTTTATTTAGAATTAATGTTTGAAATTGATATATACATTCGTTTGAAATTGGTTTGTACTTTCCTTTTCAAGTTTGCATGTTAAATTTACTTTATTATATTGATGCTCGAAAATGTAAAAAAAAAATCACCGAACGTCAACATTCAAACGAAGCATAAAAAATGTGATAATAAATTATTCGATATAAATCCAATCATTAATTTAAACCTCTTTTAGTGCTTCGTCGGACATCCAACGATGGTTTTAAAAATTTCGATGTTTTATTTTCAGTTACTGACAATATTAGAAGATTTACCGAAATAGTATAAACCTTTTCGTCTAGAAACACAACGTAAAATCAATTTCAATTTGGCTAATGTTGTATAATACTGCAAGCAGTTTCAGTTCTAACTTTACATGGAGATGGTGAATTATTGCAAAAGTTAAAACAATTGCCGATGAATGAGGGAAATTAAACAATCAGAAGGAAAGTATGGGAGCCATGGAAGAAATTAAAAAAATTTGAAGAAAAAATGCCAGTTTCAAATCTGTTATAGTATTTTCTTCTTACAAAAGGACAAATAATAAATTGTCGATTAAAACATTACCTTCCACAATTTGCGAAGGTAATAACAATCCTTCTTAATTGAAGAATGATTTTTATAATAATTATATAAAAAGAGAAAAATTATCATTTTTATTTTATCATATTTTATTGAATTTGTGCTTAGTGGAAAATAAGAAATTTAATAAGATACAAATTAATTTCAAGATCCATACAAATAATTTCCTTCGTGTGTTTGTTTATTTATTTATTTATTTATTTTGTGTCCTCTTTTACTCGACGGGTATTAAACATGAAGAATGTAACTATGATACGTATGGGAATATATTGACTTGGTATTTAAATTCTTCAGTTTTTTATTCAATCTTTAAATGTATTTTATCTATAAAATAAATTAGACTATATAGAAAATTTAATTTTAATTTAATTCATTAAAAGTAACCTAGTAACCGGTAATAAATTGGTATTGGTGATGACCAAGTGGTGAGTCAGTGGCCAAAATAATATCGTGTCTTGCGGGACGCTAAAATCCTTATTTTTGGGTCACGTGACTGGCAATCTAGCGTCAGTTTAATGGAGAAAAGATATAACTAAAACAAAATTTAATGGAGAAATGATATAACTAAAACAAAATTTAATGGAGAAATGATATAACTGAAACAAAATTTAATGGAGAAATGATATAACTAAAACAAAATTTAATGGAGAAATGATATAACTAAAACAAAATTTAATGGAGAAATGATATAACTGAAACAAAATTTAATGGAGAAATGATATAACTAAAACAAAATTTAATGGAGAAATGATATAACTGAAACAAAATTTAATGGAGAAATGATATAACTAAAACAAAATTTAATGGAGAAATGATATAACTAAAACAAAATTTAATGGAGAAATGATATAACTAAAACAAAATTTAATGGAGAAATGATATAACTAAAACAAAATTTAATGGAGAAATGATATAACTAAAACAAAATTTAATGGAGAAATGATATAACTGAAACAAAATTTAATGGAGAAATGATATAACTAAAACAAAATTTAATGGAGAAATGATATAACTGAAACAAAATTTAATGGAGAAATGATATAACTAAAACAAAATTTAATGGAGAAATGATATAACTAAAACAAAATTTAATGGAGAAATGATATAACTAAAACAAAATTTAATGGAGAAATGATATAACTGAAACAAAATTTAATGGAGAAATGATATAACTAAAACAAAATTTAATGGAGAAATGATATAACTAAAACAAAATTTAATGGAGAAATGATATAACTAAAACAAAATTTAATGGAGAAATGATATAACTAAAACAAAATTTAATGGAGAAATGATATAACTGAAACAAAATTTAATGGAGAAATGATATAACTAAAACAAAATTTAATGGAGAAATGATATAACTAAAACAAAATTTAATGGAGAAATGATATAACTAAAACAAAATTTAATGGAGAAATGATATAACTAAAACAAAATTTAATGGAGAAATGATATAACTGAAACAAAATTTAATGGAGAAATGATATAACTAAAACAAAATTTAATGGAGAAATGATATAACTGAAACAAAATTTAATGGAGAAATGATATAACTAAAACAAAATTTAATGGAGAAATGATATAACTAAAACAAAATTTAATGGAGAAATGATATAACTAAAACAAAATTTAATGGAGAAATGATATAACTAAAACAAAATTTAATGGAGAAATGATATAACTAAAACAAAATTTAATGGAGAAATGATATAACTAAAACAAAATTTAATGGAGAAATGATATAACTAAAACAAAATTTAATGGAGAAATGATATAACTAAAACAAAATTTAATGGAGAAATGATATAACTGAAACAAAATAAGGTTTTACACCGTCTTCCTTAGCGTCCTGCAATCGCTGCAACACTTCCTCTCTCTAGAGTAGTTTATCATAACTCTATGATGATAACCCGTTATTCTTAACGGGAAAGAACACTAGTAACTATAATTAACTTTAAATATTGTTTGTGTCTAATAAGTTTTCAGGTGAATTAATGAAAATTGTAATAAATATTTGATATAGGTTTGAATTATTTGTAGAAAATTTAGAATTAAAAAATGGGTGCAAGTTCGGTATGCGATTTGGATAGAATTTATTACCAAATAAAAAGGATAAAAGTTTGCAAGATACAAAATATGAAAAAAAAATGATTTCCATATGAAAAAGAGTGCTTACATACTATAATATTTTATTTCATTAAAAAAATATATGTATTGAAACACATTTTAAAAGAATACCCATTTAGTTATCACTTAAGAGTAGTAATTTACATATTAACTACATCGTAACTGAACCTATATGAATATAAAATAAAATGGGCGGTTAATTATACATATGACTACATAGCTCTAATGTGTTCAATTTGAATGCATTTTGACTATATCATAAAATATATATCGTCCATATTGCTTGTTTTGTATCACAGATACTTAAACAGAAAATTTATCATATTTCCCCATCATTTCCCCTTCACTTACTCATCATTTCCCCATCATTTTCCCATCACTCCCCGTCATTTTTCCCATCATTTCCCCTTCACTTACTCATCATTTTCCCATCATTTCCCCATTCCCCATCACTTCCCCTTCACTTACTCATCATTTTCCCATCATTTCCCCATTCCCCATCACTTTCTCTTCACTTACTCATCATTTCTCCATCATTTTCCCATCATTTCCCCATCACTCCCCATCATTTTCCCCGCTAATCACACTGTTGACTCTAACTCCAAAGTTAGAAGCCAGGTTTCAAAGGAGGGGGGAAAATCTCATGTAGTTCTATTTGCGGTAACATCTTCTTTTTTTAATGTTTACATTCTCTTTTTTAATGTTTACATCTTTTTTAGTTCCACAACATCATGCCAGGGGGTAATACCTTTGAAATAACTGAAAAAGAACAGGAAACTTTTGGAGTAAAACTAAGGTTTTCTTCCTTAGGTAGATGTTCTCATGTCAAGAAAACATTCACTTCGTAACTTCCAGTTGTCTTTTGGAAGAATTTTATATTTTGGTCCATCTGTTTTTACTTCATTTTTTGTGCTTAAGAATTTTGTATCAATAAATGACAAGGGTAAGTCATGAATTATCGGTCAGTTCCACATCTTCTGCCATATAAGGAAAAACGATTTACTAATTATTACTTAATCTTATTTATAATTATTATTATATGTTACTTATTTTCAAGCCTATCTCTACAAAAAAATGTGTATCATCTAACGAAAAATGTAGGTATCTACATCAATATGAATGTTATTCGAATTAGGCCTAGCTATCTAATTTGCTGATCGTACAGGCCTAAGTTTTAAGTTTCTCCTGACTTAACTCTTGTCTTACCTTTTGGATTGGATAGACCTTCCATTGTACCGTACTCTCCCCCACTTTTCGAACACGTTACTCTAAGCCATATTGGCTAAACAGCGTATTTTCATATTTGTACCAAATATATGTGAATCGGTTATTCCACGCTTTCATTTCCTGTGTAATTGATAGACATTAATTAGATCAGTTCGTGAATTATGGAAATAAAGAATAAACCTTTAGTTCTGAAGAGATAAATTTGCCATAAGACCCCATTGAAATCTGGAAGTCTAGAGGGCCTATTCTCAAATCCAAGAAGTGATAGATAAAACCCGAGTCACACTTGCGTTTCTCAACGCCGCGGTAGAAAAAATGCTCATTGCAGAAAGTTTAGCTACAATTGGTTTTAACGGAACACTTCACATTTGCGTTTTTTTCATCAATGTTTTTTATGCAAGTGTGAAGGGCTTCGTTTAAATCAATTACAGTTAAACTTTTTGCAATGAGCCTTTTTTTAAACGTAGCGTTGAGAAACACAAGTGTGAAGCGGGTCTAACAGCCCCACCATTGTTTTTTTCACTGGGTTCATTCAGAATGCTTACATGACATTATGTAAAGTGTTTGAAGAATTCGCTGCAAGAATAATTATCGAAGATTATCGGTGTGTTTTTATGATTATCGATGTTTATGGGGGGTTCAATA
>CANNZV010003198.1:71039-83040 GCA_947561585.1 Caprella mutica | reverse complement strand
AACACTATACCCTCACTATACTACTATACCCCTCACTATACTACTATACCCCTCACTATAACACTATACCCCTCACTATACTACTATACCCCTCACTATAACACTATACCCCTCACTATACTACTATACCCCTCACTATAACACTATACCCCTCACTATACTACTATACCCCTCACTATAACACTATACCCCTCACTATACTACTATACCCCTCACTATACTACTATACCCCTCACTATACTACTATACCCCTCACTATACTACTATACCCCTCACTATACTACTATACCCCTCACTATACTACTATACCCTCACTATACTACTATACCCCTCACTATACTACTATACCCTCACTATAACACTATACCCCTCACTATACTACTATACCCTCACTATACTACTATACCCTCACTATACTACTATACCCCTCACTATACTACTATACCCCTCACTATACTACTATACCCTCACTATAACACTATACCCCTCACTATACTACTATACCCCTCACTATACTACTATACCCCTCACTATACTACTATCCCCTCACTATACTACTATACCCCTCACTATACTACTATACCCCTCACTATACTACTATACCCCTCACTATACTACTATACCCCTCACTATACTACTATGCTCTCATTATGCTACTATACCCCTCACTATACTACTATACCCCCCACTATACTACTATACCCCTCACTATACTACTATCCCCTCACTATACTACTATACCCCTCACTATACTACTATACCCCTCACTATACTACTATACCCCTCACTATACTACTATACCCCTCACTATACTACTATACCCCTCACTATAACACTATACCCCTCACTATACTACTATACCCCTCACTATACTACTATACCCTCACTATAACACTATACCCCTCACTATACTACTATACCCCTCACTATACTACTATACCCCTCACTATAACACTATACCCCTCACTATACTACTATACCCCTCACTATAACACTATACCCCTCACTATACTACTATACCCCTCACTATACTACTATACCCTCACTATAACACTATACCCCTCACTATACTACTATACCCCTCACTATACTACTATACCCCTCACTATACTACTATACCCTCACTATAACACTATACCCCTCACTATAACACTATACCCCTCACTATACTACTATACCCCTCACTATACTACTATACCCCTCACTATACTACTATACCCTCACTATAACACTATACCCCTCACTATACTACTATACCCCTCACTATAACACTATATCCTAAGGTTCCCTCCTGGTAAGTCTCTCAAGTACAAATAACTTCAGAGTAGTTTCCCCGGAATGTTGGCTGGTGTAAGTGCTTTCCGTTCTATTTTTTCCCTTTTCTGATGGATGAGGGGAGACAGATCCACTTGATGGGACACACATCCCTTTGGACACTTCAGGGACACACGGACACACTCCTATAGTGCTGAAAACAGACTATAGGATGCCAAGGTAGAAGATGTTAGCGTTAATTTTATTATCTGGGTATCCTATAGTATCAACTTTCTGATGTTGGAAGAATGAATGTGACGATTGAATAAAATATCATCCATTTAGTGGTTGTAATAGGTACTAGACTACTTTCTGTAGTCCTTTGACTACCTTCTGTAGTCCCTTGACTACCTTTTGTAGTCACTTGACTACCTTTTGTAGACCCTTGACTACCTTTTAATAGTCACTTGACTACCTTTTCCAGTCACTTAACCACATTTTATAGTCACTTGACCACCTCTTATAGTCACTTGACTAGCTTTACCAGTCACTTGACTATCTTTACCAGTCACTTGACTAGGTTTATCAGTCACTTGACTAGCTTTACCAGTCACTTGACTAGCTTTACCAGTCACAGTACTAGCTTTACCAGTCACTTGACTAGCTTTACCAGTCACTTGACTAGCTTTACCAGTCAGTTGACTAGCTTTACCAGTCACTTGACTAGCTTTACCAGTCAGTTGACTAGCTTTACCAGTCACTTGACTAGCTTTACCAGTCAGTTGACTACCTTTACCAGTCAGTTGACTAGCTATATCAGTCACTTGACTAGCTTTCCAGTCACTTGACTAGCTTCACCAGTCAGTTGACTAGCTTTACCAGTCAGTTGACTAGCTTTACCAGTCACTTGACTAGCTTTACCAGTCACTTGACTAGCTTTACCAGTCACAGTACTAGCTTTACCAGTCACTTGACTAGCTTTACCAGTCACTTGACTAGCTTTACCAGTCAGTTGACTACCTTTACCAGTCAGTTGACTAGCTATATCAGTCACTTGACTAGCTTTCCAGTCACTTGACTAGCTTCACCAGTCAGTTGACTAGCTTTACCAGTCAGTTGACTAGCTTTACCAGTCACTTGACTAGCTTTACCAGTCACTTGACTAGCTTTACCAGTCACAGTACTAGCTTTACCAGTCACTTGACTAGCTTTACCAGTCACTTGACTAGCTTTACCAGTCAGTTGACTAGCTTTACCAGTCACTTGACTAGCTTTACCAGTCAGTTGACTAGCTTTACCAGTCACTTGACTAGCTTTACCAGTCACTTGACTAGCTTTACCAGTCAGTTGACTAGCTTTACCAGTCACTTGACTAGCTTTACCAGTCACTTGACTAGGTTTCTTTTCACCATTCAATCCCTGCTTTTCACTTCAAATCCACTCACAAACTGTTCACTTTTGCATGGGGAATTGTTGTTTCTTTTCGTTACAATGGAAACTTTTGAAAATAAAGTTTGTGAATTTAATTCCAGAAATGTGTGAGAGGTATTCTCCCTACAATGTTCTACATGTACTTGTCTACAGGGAAAATGTGATGTACATATGTTTGAAAATATAGGTAACTCTATGTGAATATGTTTGTTTTACACTATCTATCGAAAAGAAAATGAATGCTCATTTTCAGCAAAATGTTTATGCGGTAAAATTTTCAAAAACGCTTTTTCGGTAAAATGTTGATAGAGTAAAATGTTAATACGGTAAAATGTTGATACGGTAAAATGTTCATACGGTAAAATATTGATGCGGTAAAATGTTCATACGGTAAAATGTTGATACGGTAAAATGTTCATACGGTAAAATGTTGATGCGGTAAAATGTTCATACGGTAAAATGTTGATGCGGTAAAATGTTCATACGGTAAAATGTTGATACGGTAAAATGTTCATACGGTAAAATGTTGATGCGGTAAAATGTTCATACGGTAAAATGTTCGTACGGTAAAATGTTCATACGGTAAAATGTTCATACGGTAAAATGTTCATACGGTAAAATGTTCATACGGTAAAATGTTCATACGGTGAAATGTTCATGCGGTAAAATGTTCATACGGTAAAATGTTCATACGGTGAAATGTTCATACGGTAAAATGTTCATACGGTAAAATGTTGATACGGTAAAATGTTCATACGGTAAAATGTTCATACGGTAAAATGTTCATACGGTAAAATGTTCATACGGTAAAATGTTCATACGGTGAAATGTTCATACGGTAAAATGTTCATACGGTAAAATGTTCAAAATGACTATGCGGTAAATTGTTATCATTATAAAATTTTAAAATATATCTTGAAGATCATACATAAACATTCAAATTGTATAATGAAATAGTAAAACAAATATATTAATTGCAAAGGGAAACTAGAGCGCATGCATTCACCACCGCTCCAGTCGATTTTAACTTTTCGTGACCTTGACCTTGACCTTCAACCCAATCTCTCCCAAAATCTAACCAAATGTTTTCTGGACATTGACCAATCGTCCCACCAAGTTTCATGCAATTTGGTTTAATACTTTCTGTGTTATGTGATAATTACCATTAATTTATGATAACAAAATTACAAATAAAAAAATGAATGCAGATTAAAACATAATCTTCTGCAATTTAACGATGGTAATAAAGTACAGAATTCAATGTATACTTTTAGACTGAATTAATTGGTAAAGATTTAAAAAAAATTAAACTTAATTAAATAAAAATCTACTTTTAATTCATAGTTAGGATTATAATAATTATTTTATAAAAAATATACTGAAATACAAAAAGTTGGAAGATACATATATTAATTACACAAAAATAAATAATTACAATTCTTTATTCGAATAATTCTTACCAAAGTTACAAATCAACAAAATTTACCTCCGGATTAACGGTAAACAAAAATATTTTAGTTGAAAACTTTTAATTAAAATCTATTGGGAATAGAATTGTTTTTGTGTATTAACTTTGTTATTAATCAAAGTAATGCATTTAGATTTAAAGAAATTTTAAGAACAGCAAATCAAATTATTCGTATGTAAAAATTATGTATTGTAATTCTTTTTTCTATTAGAAATAATTAAAACATCAATCTACATTTATTCAACATTATAAAAATAAATAAAAAATATTTAAGCATTCAACATTATGGAACAATATAGATATGTATAGGGTAAGTTCCAAGTTATCGGACGGGTCTACAATTTCAATCTTCTGATTCAAAACTATAAAAAAGATAACTAATTTTTTTTAGTGTCATATGATCGAAAATGTAGCACCGACCGATAACTCGAAACATACCCTAGTTAACATTCTAGAAGACAGAACTCTTTCGCTGACCTTACTTTCAGTTTAATTATTTATTTGTGTTGGAGGCAAGTAAAGGAAAGACTGGACAGTAAATCAATATAATGATTACTCTGCCCCTTTTCTATGCTTTACTTTCAAATCACCTCTGCATTTAACAATAGCTATCCTGTATAGTGGGAAAAGAAACATTCAAGCGTTAGAGTGAACGTGTTTCTAAACTCCACGTTTCTAATCATGGCTTGCATCACAATAAATATTTCTTCTTCGAATTTCTTGTTTCAAAATACGTTTGCAATAATTTCTTTAAAGAAACAAATCATATGTTTTCTTGTATGTATGATATTTGTTCTGCTGTATAAGCAGGAAAAACTCCGCGGTGGAAGGTTTAAAATTGTGTAAATTGATACTTACCAAGTTATTTCAGTATTTTTATTGCTAAAATTCCCCTGTGAATATTTTTGACTATCAAGAGTCAATATTCACATCGAAGGAAAGTCAATATTGTGAGCATTACTGAGATAATTCAATTGATCGGTTATATTGATATTAATCCAATAAATATTCACTTACAATACAAATATGTTTTCATGTACACCAAATAATCTTCCTGTAATTGAGTGAGTAACCCTACATGGCCATAACTGTGTAAAATCTCAATTGCCGAAAATCAACTCGATTGTATTCGAAATATTCAATTTAGTGGTCAGATTTCGAACATTTTAAACCTGAGACCGAAATCAACTTTTACCCAATAATAAAAAACTTCTTTTTTATTATTTCATCGGTATAAAAAGTATTAATTATTCCACGGGATTCCCTTCCATTGACTCAAAATAGAAGAAAGCTCCATTCTAGAAGCCTCTCAATATTTTCAAACGATTTCAATCTATTCAAGATATTAAATAAATATCAGGCATCAAAAATAGGATATAAAATATTTCGAGTTGAATGCAGTTAGAGAAATTTTGTAGAGGTAAGAACATTGATTGTTTGTGAGTGGAAAAAGTTAATGTTAATAAGATTATTATTTTATTGAGTGTTAGGATAGGTTTCAAGTTATCGGACTGTTCCATATTTTCGATCAGTTATAAAAATGTAATAATTACTATTCTATTTTTTTTTTTTTCGTATCCATGTTATACCTGTATCATGAATACGAATTAAAATAAAAGTTAAATGATGAATAATACATATTTAACTTAAGTAACTCTTGTTTCGAATATTTATTCAAATTACCACTGTTAGTAATAGGTAAATAAAATAGGTATTATATTTTCTATCATGCAAAATATTTCTCTTTCTTTCGTTGGTAAAATGATAACCATTTGGACATATATTTTGTATATCTCGTCATATCTCGTCATATCTCGTCATATCTCGAAAAGAAATTCGAATATCAAAAAAAAGAATAACCAGTTTGTTTCTAAAATATTCTTTAATATTCTAGCTATTTTTTCGAGTTGATTAATTTTTATTTTCTATATTTACTCTGTAAGTTACCATGCATTTTCTGATTTGTTCCTAAAAAGTTGTAAATTCAAGGTCTCTATGTGTAATTATTATTTCTAAGTTCTATTGCTTCAAGCCACAGACAAACATATGCAGCATATTATATAATGTTGATGAAGACATGGGAACATAACAATGCTCTAACAGACACAGTACTCGGACAGTGGTGGAACACATGTCAATCAGAAGTTTCTTTCTAGTGTAGTCTATAATGAAATCCTGTATAGTGAATGCATAGTGTCCTGAGTAAGGGAGTAGCCTGTATAGTGAATAAATTTTCTTTAGTTTGCCTTAAAATGGCCATCAGTTTTAGAAAAATGAAGGTAAAATTATCCGTTAAATTATCACCCATTAAAATATCAAATCCTATTTCTTTCTTTACAATTTATCAATAAACGATTTCTGGATGTGAATGATTTCTCCATGTACATATTCTCATCTCTATACTATAATTATTATGATAACTGAAACGTTATATAATACATAATAAACAACTACATATCAATAAGCCAAAGGGTTCGGATAGACACTTCGAAACTCTAAACAGAAAGTGCAACTAAGTCGAGGAGTAACATATTAGACTTCCTCCACATTCTGTCTCTGATATGTCGGACTGAAATCCTTTGGGATTCAACTTATAGGTTAGACGAAACTCTGCCAAATATTTGCAATGTGAAGTATGTCAACTAAATGAAGATGTGGCTATCACACAGCAAGACTTTATATGTCACTAGGTAATTCTGAACATGTAATCGTTACTTCCAGATAGAATCAGTTAATGTTTTTGCACAGAATTATATAGTGACTTGATAAAGTGCATGGATTGAGAAAATTGAATGTAACCTAAATGTTGGATTTTTTGGCCTGACTAATTTATATTTAATTTAAGTAATTAATTTATGGTAATTTTTGTATTTTATTAAAATGGTTAAATAGTTAGTTCATTATATTGATTATACAAGAAATATGTCAATTTGAGATTTGATATTGGTACGATTTTTAACTTCGCAGATTACGGAAGATTATATTTTATGCAGCATTTATCTATTTACCATCTTGCTACTCGCAAAACTACTCGCACATTGGTCAATGTCCAGAAACCAACTAATAGAATTTTTGGAGCAATCCGGTTAAAGGTCAAGGTAAAGGTCATTAATAACTCAAAAAAAAATTTCCACCAAATTGCCTGAAATTTGGTGGGACGATTGATCAATATCCAGGAACGATTTGACTTGTTTTTGGGAGCGATAAGGTCAAAGGTCAAGATCAAAGTCATTTATGACTCAAAAAATATTCAACCAAATTGCCTGAAATATGGTGAGATAAGGGTCAATGTTATAAGATTTTGGGAGTGAACAGGTTAAAGGTCAAGGTCATTTATAAGCGACGTCGGAGGAACGTTTTCTATGAAATTTCAACAAGTTTAAGAACGACTCTTTTATATACAAATATAATAAATATAATCCTGATCATAGTTAATAAAGTACCTACCTACCCATTCATAGAAGTACCTACCCATATTATATTCATACCCAACCGAGACATCAATTGCAGAAACTTCTTTCGCTGTGTAGACCTATATAAATACATAGCAATATTGGTAGGCCATTATATATAGCTATATATACATACAGTACTTGTCAGTTCATCCGTCCCGAAAACTTCAAACAGGGATTTTCTTCAGAAACTCTCAAAGGAAACTATTGATCTAGCGATAGAACAACAAACCGTAAAATATTTATAGAACTTCTATTATCTCCATGCAAGAGATGGAATAGTGAACAATGGCTACTGTACGGGCCTCAAAAGACTGATGATTAGGTTTTTCTTAATTAAGGACTTATAGAACCTATTATAATGTATTAGTTCATGTGAAGGAAATAATTAAAGTATCGTACTATAAATTGAATTAATTCTTTTGATCTATATATTGATAATGAATATAATTATATTGTATGCTATTTTAATATGTAACATTATCAGGAAAATTATCGGTTATTTGCTTACTAATTTAAATGTATATTTGATGGAAATATAATTTTAATTCATCATAAATTTTGATATATTAAAGTATAAAATTTTGAAATATAAAATTACCGAGAAAATTGGTTAAAATTATGATATTTTACTATAAAATACCACTAACATTTACCGTAATGAACAATAACAGATATGCAGATTATTAATAAAACTGAGTTAATTATCTATTTTGTAACCAGTAGAAATGTGTCATATTTACTAGGGATAAGAAACATATCTTAATTACTGTCAAAGTTGACATCGCTAGAGATAACAATTAAAATGATTTAGATTATATTAAACTAGTGTACTTTCCCGTTAATAATAACGGGTCATCATCAATACCAATTTATTACTCGTTATTAGGTTACTTTCAATGAATTCAATTAAAATTAAATTTTCTGCATAGTCTAATTTATTTTACAGATAAAATAAATTTAAAATTTGAATAAAAACAAAAGAATTTAAATATCAAGTCAATATATTCCCGTGCGTATCATAGTTACATTCTTCATGTTTAATACCCGTCATGTAAAAGCGGACACCAAACAAATAAATAAATAAACACACTAAGGAAATTATTAGTATAGATAATGTTAAGTAAATATCATGTAGTTTTTCAAACTATAAAATATTTACTGTTTTATGTATATATTAAAATCGAGTTTTTTCAAGCTACAAATAATTTTTATTATATTCTTTTGTTAATAAAAACTAAATCAAATTTATTTGACTGCACATTTATTATTAAAGAAATTAGAATAAATCTAAAGTTAGCATTCATGGATATATTTAAATAACAAAATAAGTCAGCTGTTATTTACTTTAAAATATTCATAAATAATTTCTTAACTATCAATTCGAAGCAGAAAATCAGTAAATGGAAGAAAATTGAGTCAATTAAATTTTAAATTAAATTTAATTCGATAATTACGATTGAATATATAAAAATAAAAAATAATCAATATTCAATAGAAGTTGAATTTACTTTATTGCATTATCGAATTACGTTGGCAAACTTTGTTCATTTTAATGTTTATTTATCTGATTAATTTTATTGGCAGTTAATCATAATATATTATATAAAATCAGTTTATTTTTCAAAATAAATATTAATGATAAAATTATCATACTGTGTCATGTCAAATTCTATAATTTTAGCTCTCACTAAATAATATTCTTGTACCAGATAATTAATAAATTGTTTATTTATTGATAATCAACACTGTTATATTACATTTTAAAAGATACTTGGAAGCACAATTTGACTTTCAAAATATAGTATAAATATTGTGTTTAAAATATATATATATAATCTGTAAAGAAATAATTTATTCATTGTTTTATTTAAATGGCAATAGCATAGTTATAGTTCAGTTTTTCATTAACAAAATAACACTTAAAAAAGTAATTAGGTATAGTTTACAGAACGGGAAAAGTGTTATTCCATAGAAATATACAATATTATATGTTTTTATTTAATATGAGGTAAATGTTAACTAATTAACTAATTGTTATCTATTAACAGTGTCTACTTTGACACTAATTGAAATATTATTTTATATCTAATCACTAAAATGTGACAAATAAGGCAAAGAGGTTATAAATATAGGGGTAGCAATGTATCTATAGAATATATATATATATACAGTGTGTCCGCAAAAAATGTATCCACTGCCTTGAATCTACATTATTCATCATTTCACGATAATATGCAAAATAAATTGGTACCATAGATACGTAGATTATTATTAATGAATTATAAATAGTACTTAGAAGATTTTTTCGATGGCAGTAGATACATTTTTTGCGGCCACACTGTATATATATATATATATATAGAGGTAAGCCGACTATTGGGCGAAATTCTACCACTTTAGAACCGTTTGAGTCACTTTTGCCCAGAATTACCACAAACGCGACATTTAGACATATACATAAACAATCACGGTAAGATATTATAAGCTTGTATATATATCTTTTGCGTATCATACTACTATTGTAATATATATACATTTGGCCTATAATACCACATATACAGCGTTTCCAATTTACTACTATTGCACGAATGGTCTATTTCATTAAATAATTATTAAATAAAATAAATATTCGTAATATGAATTATATAGAAATGAACAAAATGAATTTTTCTTCAAATTGATATAAAATTGAAGGTGATTGGTTATATATTGAATCTTGTAGACTGCATTTCAGATAAAGATATATATATTTTGCACCCGTTTGAGAGATATATTGTCGAAAGAAACAATATATCTCTCAGTAAATATAATTTTCTTTCAATGTAATTCATAGAAAATGAAATACATATCAAGGGGTAACAATGTAGTTGTTCTGACGTACCACGGTCTTATTACCATTTGGCAATAAGACTGAGCCATGATTTGATATTAGAAGCGGGGACTGCCTGTGTATTATAATGTGTTTAATATAGTAGTTTATTTTTCAGTTAACGGAATGATTTGGTTCAATGTGATGATGTACTATCAGAGAAAAGAGTCACTGTGGTGATATACTATCAGAGAAAAGAGTCACTGTAATCATGTATTATCAGAGGAAAGAGTCACTGTGATGATGTACTATCAGAGAAAAGAGTAACTTTAATCATGTATTATCAGAGAAAAGAGTCATTGTGATGATGTACTATCAGAGAAAACAGTCACTGTGATGATGTACTATCAGAGAAAAGAGTCACTGTGATGATGTACTATCAAAGAAGAGAGTCACTGTGATGATGTACTATCAGAGAAAAGATTCACTGTGATGATGTACTATCAGAGAAAAGAGTCACTGTGATGATGTACTATCAGAGAAAAGAGTCACTGTGGTGATATATTATCAGAGAAAAGAGTCAATGTGATGATGTACTATCAGAGAAAAGAGTCACTGTGATGATGTACTATCAGAGAAAAGAGTCACTGTGATGATGTACTATAAGAGAAAAGAGTCACTGTGATGATGTACTATCAGAGGAAAGAGTCACTGTGATGATATACTATCAGAAGAAAGAGTCACTGTGATGATGTACTATCAGAGAAAAGAGTCACTGTGATGATGTACTATCAGAGAAAAGAGTCACTGTGATGGTACTATCAGAGAAAAGAATCGCTGTGATGATGTACTAGCAGAGAAAAGAGTCACTGTGATGATGTACTATCAGAGAAAAGACTCACTGTGATGATGTACTATCAAAGAAAAGAGTCACTGTGGTGATGTACTATCAGAGGAGAGAGTAACTCTGATGATGTACTATCAGAGAAAAGAGTCACTGTGGTGATGTACTATCAGAGAAAAGAGTCACTGAGATGATGTACTATCAGAGAAAAGAGTCACTGTGATGATGTACTATAAGAGAAAAGAGTCACTGTGATGATGTACTATCAGAGAAAAGAATCACAGTGATGATGTACTATCAGAGAAAAGAGTCACTGTGGTAATGTACTATCAGAGAAAAGAGCAATTGTGATGATGTTCTATCAGAGAAAAGAGTCACTGTGATGATGTACTATCAAAGAAAAGAGTCACTGTGATGATGTACTATCAGAGGAGAGAGTAACTCTGATGATGTACTATCAGAGAAAAGAGTCACTGTGATGATGTACTATAAGAGAAAAGAGTCACTGTGATGATGTACTATCAGAGAAAAGAGTCACTGTGATGATGTACTATCAGAGAAAAGAGTCACTGTGATGATGTACTATAAGAGAAAAGAGTCACTGTGATGATGTACTATCAGAGAAGAGAGTCACTGTGATGATGTACTATCAGAGAAAAGAGTCACTGTGGTGATATATTATCAGAGAAAAGAGTCAATGTGATGATGTACTATCAGAGGAGAGAGTAACTCTGATGATG
>CANNZV010003198.1:0-70052 GCA_947561585.1 Caprella mutica | reverse complement strand
GTACTATCAGAGAAAAGAGTCACTGTGATGATGTACTATGAGAGAAAAGAGTCACTGTGATGATGTACTATCAGAGAAAAGAGTCACTGTGATGATGTACTATCAGAGAAAAGAGTCACTGTGATGATGTACTATAAGAGAAAAGAGTCACTGTGATGATGTACTATCAGAGAAAAGAGTCACTGTGATGATGTACTATCAGAGAAAAGAGTCACTGTGGTGATATATTATCAGAGAAAAGAGTCAATGTGATGATGTACTATCAGAGAAAAGTCAATGTGATGATGTACTATCAGAGGAAAGAGTCACTGTGATGATGTACTATCAGAGGAAAGAGTCACTGTGATGATGTACTATCAGAGAAAAGTGTCACAGTGATAATGTACTATCAGAGAAAAGAGTCACTGTTATGATGCACTATCAGAGGAAAGAATCTCTGTGATGATGTACTAGCAGAGAAAAGAGTCACTGTGATGATGTACTGTCAGAGAAAAGAGTCACTGTGATGATGTACTATCAGAGAAAAGAGTCACTGTGGTGATGTACTATCAGAGAAAAGAGTCACTGTGATGATGTACTATCAGAGGAGAGAGTAACTCTGATGATGTACTATCAGAGAAAAGAGTCACTGTGATGATGTAGTATCAGAGAAAAGTCACTGTGGTGATATAGTACCAGAGAAAAGAGTCACTGTCATGATGTACTATCAGAGAAAAGAGTCACTGTGATGATGTACTATCAGAGAAAAGAGTCACTGTGGTGATGTACTATCAGAGAAATGAGTCACTGTGATGATGTACTATCAGAGAAAAGAGTCACTGTGGTGATGAACTATCAGAGAAATGAGTCACTGTGATGATGTACTATCAGAGGAAAGAGTCACTGTGATGATTTACTGTCAGAGAAAAGAGTCACTGTGATGATGTACTATCAGAGAATAGAGTCACTGTGATGATGTACTATCAGAGAAAAGAGTCACTGTGATTATCAACTATCAGAGGAAAGAGTCACTGTGGTGATGTACTATCAGAGAAAAGAGTCACTGTGATGATGTACTATCAGAGAAAAGAGTCACAGTGATGATGTACTATCAGAGAAAAGAGTCACTGTGATGATGCACTATCAGAGAAATGAGTCACTGTGGTGATATACTATCAGATAAAAGAGTCACTGTGAAGATGTACTATCCGAGAAAAGAGTCACTGTGATGATGTACTATCAGAGAAAAGAGTCACTGTGATGATGTATTATCAGAGAAAAGAGTCACTGTGATGATGTACTATCAGAGGAAAGAGTCACTGTGATGATGTACTATCAGAGAAAAGAGTCACTGTGATGATGTACTATCAGAGAAAAGAGTCACTGTGATGATGTACTATACGAGAAAAGAGTCACTGTGATGATGTACTATCAGAGAGAAGAGTCACTGTGATGATGTACTATCTGAGAAAAGATTCTCTGTGGTGATGTACTATCAGAGAAAAGAGTCACTGTGATGATGTACTATCAGAGAAAAGAGTCACAGTGATGATGTACTATCAGAGGAAAGAGTCACTGTGATGATGTACTATCAGAGAAAAGAGTCACTGTGATTATCAACTATCAGAGGAAAGAGTCACTGTGGTGATGTACTATCAGAGAAAAGAGTCACTGTGATGATGTACTATCAGAGAAAAGAGTCACAGTGATGATGTACTATCAGAGAAATGAGTCACTGTGGTGATAAACTATCAGATAAAAGAGTCACTGTGAAGATGTACTATCCGAGAAAAGAGTCACTGTGATGATGTACTATCAGAGAAAAGAGTCACTGTGATGATGTATTATCAGAGAAAAGAGTTACTGTGATGATGTACTATCAGAGGAAAGAGTCACTGTGATGATGTACTATCAGAGAAAAGAGTCACTGTGAAGATGTACTATCCGAGAAAAGAGTCACAGTGATGATGTACTATCAGAGTAAAGAATAACTGTGATGATGTACTATCAGAGAAAAGAGTCACTGTGGTGATGTACTATCAGAAAAAAGAGTCACTGTGATGATGTACTATCAGAGAAAAGAGTCACTGTGGTGATATAATATCAGAGAAAAGAGTCATTGTGGTGATGTACTATCAGAGTAATGAATCACTGTGATGATGTACTATCAGAGAAAAGAGTCACTGTGATGATGTACTATCAGAGAAAAGACACACTGTGGTGATGTACTATCAGAAAAAAGAGTCACTGTGATGATGTACTATCAGAGAAAAGAGTCACTGTGGTGATATAATATCAGAGAAAAGAGTCAATGTGATGATGTACTATCAGAGAAAAGAGTCAATGTGATGATGTACTATCAGAGAAAAGAGTCACTGTGATGATGTATTATCAGAGAATAGTCACTGTGCTGATGTACTATCAGAGAAAAGAATCACTGTGATGATGTACTATCAGAAAAAAGAGTCACTGTGATGATGTATTATCAGAGAAAAGAGTCACTGTGATGATGTACTATCAGAGAAAAGAGTCACTGTGATGATGTACTATTAGAGAAAAGAGTTACTGTGATGATGTACTATCAGAGAAAAGAGTCACTGTGATGATGTACCATCAGAGAAAAGAGTCACTTTGATGATGTACTATCAGAGAAGAGAGTCACTGTGATGATGTACTATCAGAGAAAAGAGTCACTGTGATGATGTACTATCCGAGAAAAGAGTCACTGTGATGATGTACTATCAGAGAAAAGAATCACAGTGATGATGTACTATCAGAGAATAGAGTCACTGTGGTAATGTACTATCAGAGAAAAGAGCAATTGTGATGATGTTCTATCAGAGAAAAGATTCACTGTGATGATGTACTATCAGAGAAAAGAGTCACTGTGATGATGTTCTATCAGAGAAAAGAGTAACTGAGATGATGTACTATCAGAGAAAAGAGTTACTGTGACGATGGAAAATAAATCGAAAAGTTGAGATAGAATTTCTTGATAGAAATTTGGAAAATAATCCAATAAGATTATATTCAAAAGGAAAGACCTGGTTCATTTGGTTCAGATAGATTTACTGATATAGTAGAACTCCTCTATAGTAAACTTCAACTAGTTCACTATAGAGAGTTTGCTATGCTATAGAGGATATAAGAGATTAATAGAAAACGTGTTTTTTTTGAGGCAGACCATAGAAAGAATTCTTTCTTTCTGAAATAAATTCAATATACAGGGTAATTTAATTCTTATTATACAGAAGTTGCACTGGTAGAACTCCTGTTTCATTTTATCACTTATCACTATAGAAGTAAGTTCGCTATACAGGAATTCACTATAGAGGAGTTTCACTGTATTAAACGATTTATAATATGTATACTTAAACATAATCTTAAATACATTTCATGTTAGACTAGTAAATTCATGCTAAAATGTCAGCTAACACTGTCGATGGCAGTGCTCATGGATGCAGAAAAGCTACACCGTGAACCAAGGAATGTGACTGAAACAGACACAAGTACCGATGACTTCAGTCGCAAAAGAGAAAACTGAAGGTTTGTGCCTACCTAACACATCTATTTCAGACCTTTTAAACTTTATAAAGCTTCAAGCAAATAATAAAAGGGAAGGATATCAAGTAAACAAAATATATGATCAGTTTTCTTGTATATTAGCTAAAACTTCGGAACTCCATTGTTCTGGTGAGGGTTTCTCAATCCATCCTTCAGAGTGGCATACCTCTCAGATTTCTTGTCGAAACTATGGATGGCAGAGATGTCTAATCCGTTGAGTCAACGGCCACTGTATCTGCAAAAAAAAATTAACTTTAAAAATGTGAAATGCAAACTTACAAACACCTACTGCCTAGGTATGAGGGGAAATACAAGAGGGTTATAACTAGTGGGTATCCGTGGAAAAAGCACAGTAACGAGCCTTATAACAATATTTATGATTTATAATAAAGAAAATAATAAATTTAAGGAATTTCGACTATTTTATAATTTATAATTATCTACTTTATGGTTTCTAATTAAAATAACTCACCATCTAAATCTGGTGACATAGGAGGGGACTGACAAAAGGTGAGCAGCTGCTGAGCTTGGTTCTGTAAATATTAATTACATTAGTTGATTTAATAGGAATAATGAAACAAAATGAATAAACAAATTGGAAAAGATATGAAATATGAAAATGAAATTAAAACTAAATATACTCAATTAATTATTGTTCTTATTAATTAAATAAAGCTACCTACTCTATGACTTACAGTCTTAAAATTAAAATAACTCACCATTACTGCTGATAAAGTGGAGACTGGAGCCAAAGGAGACTGAAGTTTGAAGCCTGCCGAATCAGTGTATTTGAGTCATCAGTCATCTGACCTGTAAAAATCAGTTATTTTAATATGTTTGAAATATTGAGATCTCTGAGACTGAGAGACTGAGGCCCCACCATAACTTCTATGGCCGTACCATAATTATTTTAATTTGTATTAAATGCCCTTGGTTATACTTATAGGTACAGTCACTTTATCTTCTATTGCCCCACCATAACTTTCTCCCTGGGTACAGTCATTCTATCTCGTGTGGCATACCTACTGTAATGACCCTACAGTAACAATATTTTATTTCAACCATGAAATTTCGGGTACCTAACTAGGCCGTAGGGTAAGTTCCGAATTATCGGTCGGTTACACATCTTCGTATATATAAGAAATAACGATAAAATAGCAATAATTACTATTTCAGTATGATAGGTTGGGTACTCAATTATATCGTTTTATCTTATATGTTCGAAGATGTGGAACTGACCGATAATTCTGAACTTACCTAGCTAAATTATTTTCATTCAAGGATTAAGCTATCTATCTTGTCTATAATCTTATAACTTACCTTATTTAACAGGGCTTAAACAATTAATAGACACTTTCACACTTCTGTTATGAGCAATTAGACTCATTAAGAAACGAAATAGTTACATTAAGAAACGAAATAGGTACAGCTCAACACAACCGTTGAGAAATTTAAAACTAACTGTTAACGTTTACTGAACTGCGGAAAAGTTCTGTGAGTGGACACTGAATGAGATTAATATAGAATATGAAAAATAGATAAAAGGTAAGCAATATTTGGCTAATTTTGAAAGAAATAACACCACGCTATCATTAATATCATAAACTACACTTTAAACTGTATTTAACATGAAACAATTAGGTATTTTAGTTTTATAATTTCATAGTTTCGGCTTTTCCGCGTCAGATATAAAGACGATTTAATTAAAATAAAAACCTTCAAAGAGTCAGAAAATGATTATTTAAAGTACAGAATCAGATTCGGAAGGTTAAAAATAGCCTATTTATATGTTTGAATTATCTCAAACACTCCATTTTGAAAATATGAAAAATATACGTTTTTAAAAAGTTCATTTTTGTAAAACGATCATCCAGAGCATAGCTGACTTCATAGATCGATTCGGAAGGCTAATTTTAGTAAGAAATAGTACCTTTTGAAATTATATCTGTTCGAAATTGGTCGTAATTTTCGTATTTGAGATTCAATTTCTATTTTTGTGCTTAAAATTGAAGATAATTGAACTCGTCATAATTTTTTATTTAACCTTGCTATTGTTTTTTTAAACTTAGTGTATGGATAGAATTTTTGACGTAGATTACGAATATGTTGTCCATTTGTAGAAATTCATTCTGGTTTTCGAAATACAAGAGGGTTTACAAATATAGGTGTGATTTCGACACCCTCGTTCAAATTTAGAACTTTTTTTACGGGATTGTAGCATAATAATATAGTAATTCAATGCACTCAATCATGTTCGAAAATCACCATACATTCGAAATTTATAGACGTTCGAATAATTTAATATCTCTTATCTTTCGAAACAGGCGAAATTTCGAAAAAATGTCGTGAATAAAATAAATTTTGATGAGGTTTGTTAACATTTTTCTGCAATCAGATTTCTAAAAAAAAAATTAAATAAAAGATTTACGAGGTCGAACGCGCATCGACTTCGTGTCCGAAAGCCAATCAAGGAATTCGAAAAATAGTTATACCAAAAGATGCGGATTGAAGAGTTCTTATAAATGGTTAAAAAAAAATTAATTTGGATATAAACCAGAAACTTATTTAAGAAAAACCTTTAGGCAGATCATGCACAAACCAGTCATGCTAATCTAGTTAGCTCAGTAGATGTCAACCTCATTTTGTGGCGTAACTTAGAAAAAGAAGGAAGAGAGAGTGGCTAGTTAGGGCACTCATCCGATTTGTCTTCGAACGCTGATCATTAAACTTTTTTCAAAATGGTCGAAATCCAACTAGAAGTGGTTCAAAAACTAGTTTGAAATATTGGTGTAATCATAGTAAACAGAATAGTATAGTACCCCAGTTACATGTATTATTCAAATTTATTCTGGGTAGGCTGTGACGTCATGTATGTAAACAATAGGTCACGTCATAGTAAACAGAATTGCTGTGGGTCACGTGGAAAAGAGAATTAAGATGGCGGCCAACGCGACCGATCTGACTAATGATCTAATTATATCTTCAATAAATCGTCTTCTTCAAGACTAAAAATTTGTTACTAATTTGGGTGTAAAAAGACCAGTAGCAATTTCATCAACAGTCATTTTTCAATTTTCGTCCGTATGACTATAGAGATTGGATAATAGCATACGGTAATGTGGAATTAAAAAAAATATCACCGAAAACGTTATTTAACAAAAGTTGGGTGTGTTGCAGCCATCTTTTGTGTTTGTACTGTACGTACAAACGTACGCACCATTAATTGTTGACATGTGACGTCACAGCCTACCGGGACACGCGTAATATTCCCCCTATAGCTCTGGGATACTATATATTCTCTGTACTGTGGTGTAATGTACGACTTTTTCAAGCTTTAAGAAAAATGGCGAAAACATGGTCGAACCAATGGCGTTTCAATCAATCATGTGTTCGAAGGCCTGTTCGAAATATCATTCTGAATTATCGAACAATATCCTTTATTGCCAACCATAATCTTTCATTGCCAACCATAATCCTTCATTGGTGACCATAATCCTTCAATGCCAACCATAATCCTTTATTGGTGACCATAATCCTTGATTGCCAACAACAATCCTTTATTGGTGACCATAATCCTTTATTGGTGACCATAATCCTTTATTGGTGACCATAATCCTTTATTGGTGACCATAATCCTTTATTGCCCACCATAATCTTTCATTGCCCACAATAATCTTTCATTGCCCACCATAATCTTTCATTATCCACCATAGTCCTTCATTGCCCACCATGATCCTTCATTGCCAACCATAATCCTTTATTGGTGACCATAATCCTTCATTGCCCACCATAATCTTTCATTGCCCACCATAATCTTTCATTGCCAACCAAAATCCTTTATTGCCAATCATAATCCTTCATTGGCAACCACAATCCTTTATTGGTGACCATAATCCTTTATTGCCCACCATAATCTTTCATTGCCCATCATAATCTTTCATTGCCCACCATAATCTTTCATTGCCCACCATAATCTTTCATTATCCACCATAGTCCTTCATTGCCCACCATGGGCTTTCATTGTCCACCATAATCCTTCATTGCCCACCATAATCTTTCATTGCCCACCATAATCTTTCATTGCCCACCATAATCTTTCATTATCCACCACAGTCCTTCATTGCCTACCATAATCTTTCATTGCCCACCATAATCTATCATGCCCACCATGATCCTTCATTGCCCACAGTAATCCTTCATTGCCTACCATAACCTTTCATTGCCCACCATAATATTTCATTACCCACCATAATCTTTCATTACCCACCATAATCTTTCATTATCCACCATAGTCCTTCATTGCCCACCTTAATCTTTCATTGCCCACCATAATCTTTCATTGTCCACCATAATCTTTCATTATCCACCATAGTCCTTCATTGCCTACCATAATCTTTCATTGCCCACCATAATCTTTCATTGCCCACCATGATCCTTCATTGCCCACCGTAATCCTTCATTGCCTACCATAATCTTTCATTGCCCACCATAATCTTTCATTGCCCACCATAATCTTTCATTGCCCACCATAATCTTTCATTGCCCACCACAATCCTTCATTATCCACCATAGTCCTTCATTGCCCACCATGATCCTTCATTGCCCACCATAATCCTTCATTGCCTACCATAATCTTTCATTGCCCACCATAATCTTTCATTGCTCACCATAATCTTTCATTGCCCACCATAATCTTTCATTATCCACCATATTCCTTCATTGCCTACCATAATCTTTCATTGCCCACCATAATCTTTCATTGCCCACCATGATCTTTCATTGCCCACCATAATCCTTCATTACCTACCATAATCTTTCATTGCCCACAATAATCTTTCATTGCCCACCATAATCTTTCATTGCCCACCATAATCTTTCATTATCCACCATAGTCCTTCATTGCCCACCATGATCCTTCATTGCCTACCATAATCCTTCATTGCCTACCATAATCCTTTATTGGTGACCATAATCCTTCATTGCCCACCATAATCCTTCATTGCCAGAGATGGGCGAAAAGTACATCGAAAGTACGTTAAGTACTAAGTACAAGTAACCGTAAATCAAAGTACTTGCCCAAGTACTCAAATAAGAAAGTTCTTTCAAAGTACAAGTACCAAGTAATTTTTAAAGTACTTTTAAGTACCAAGCACATTTACTATATATTTTAAATACTAATAATTCATATAGTCTCCGTTTTTCATGTACATTAGACAAATGTTTAATTGAATCAGATTATAGCATTTCTCTGATCATCACAGTGACTTTATTTTGATTAGTTACACCATCAGTGACTCTTCTCTGATAGTACATCACCACAGTGACTCTTTTCTCTGATAGTACATCATCTCAGTTACTCTTTTCTCTGATAGTACATCATCACATTGACTCTTTTCTCTGATAGTACATCACCACAGTGACTCTTTTCTCTGATAGTACATCATTACAGTGACTCTTTTCTCTGATAGTACATCAACTCAGTTACTCTTTTCACTGATAGTACATCATCACAGTGACTCTTTTCTCTGATAGTACATCATCACAGTGACTCTTTTCTCTGATAGTTGATCATCACAGTGACTCTTTTCTCTAATAGCACATCATCACAGTGACTTTTCTCTGATAGTAAATCATCTCAGTGACTTTTCTCTGATAGTATATCATCTCAGTGACTCTTTTCTCTGATAGTACATCATCACAGTGACTCTTTTCTCTGATAGTACAACATCACAGTGACTCTTTTCTCTGATAGTACATCACCACAGTGACTCTTTTCTCTGATAGTACATCACCACAGTGACTCTTTTCTCTGACAGTACATCATTAAAATGACTCTTTTCTCTGATAGTACATCATCAAAGTGACTCTTTTCTCTGATAGTACATCATTAAAATGACTCTTTTCTCTGATAGTACATCATCACAGTGACTCTTTTCTTTGATAGTTCATCACCACAGTGACTCTTTTCTCTGACAGTACATCATCACATTGACTCTTTTCTCTGATAGTACATCATTACAGTGACTCTTTTCTCTGATAGTACATCATCACAGTGACTCTTTTCTCTGATAGTACATCATAATAGAGACTCTTTTCACTGATAGTACATCATCACTTTGATTCTTTTCTCTGATAGTACATCATCACAGTGACTCTTTTCTCTGATAGTACATCATCACAGTGACTCTTTTCACTGATAGTACATCATTACAGTGACTCACTGTACATCAAGTTCACACGCTTATAATTCGTCAATGAGTTTGGCAAATATTGGTTGTGATATATAGGTATCACAAAATAATTAAATGCAATGTACTTAAATTGGTAAATATAACTCATAGTCTCATATATGTACATGATTGTTTGTCAGAATATATAAATAATCACCTTCACATAAAATTATACAATATTTTGGTTTTGACAAACAATTTTCCAATATGTTGGATCTCTTCAAACTCTAGATTTTATCCAGTTTACTACTGTGTACGGGGTTGTAAATACATTTTTGGATGAGAAAAAGATTCAATTTTGTAGAGATTTTAGAACTAATCTTTCAAAATATCTTACTGAAAGGAAAAAATGTACTTTGCAATGTACTTTTTACTTGGGAAGTAACAAGTACTTATAAAAAGTACTTCTAAGTAATTATTCAAAGTACTTTTCAAAAAGTATTTCAAGTAGTACTTGAAGTACTTACTTGTTACTTAGTACTTCAACTTGGTACTATGGAAGTACAATCCCGCCCATCTCTGTTCATTGCCAACCATAATCCTTTATTGGTGACCATAATCCTTCATTGCCCACCTAAATCTTTCATTGCCCACCATAATCTTTCATTGCCCACCATAATCTTTCATTATCCACCATAGTCCTTCATTGCCCACCATGATCCTTCATTGCCTACCATAATCCTTCATTGCCTACCATAATCTTTCATTGCCCACTATAATCTTTCATTGCCCACCATAATCAATCAGAACTGTAAATGGTATAGACTTATAAAGCTTTAGGGGTAAAGTGGTGTATAGAAAGAAGAAAAAAAATTCACACTAGTCATTCGAGTTCAAAAACTTCTAAAACATACGAATTTCAAGCTAATTCTCATAATAATAATATCAATTTCATGACTACTGACTACAATAATATTGAAACTAATTATTTAAAAAATTTATATTCATATTTTGGCTTTTTAAAGATTTTTCTGTTTAATCAGAATATTGGTACCATAATCGAAAACTCGACTACTGAGAGTTTTCTGTAATTGAGTGGTAATGCTAGATTAAAAGTCTAGATTTAACATAAAAAAAACTCGTCGTTGAATGTTTATCGATACTCAAGTTATTGTTTTACCAAAAAGTGATTCTTTGAAACCAGTTGGCTTTAAAATACAAAAAGTTCAGAGTTATCGAACGATATCCCATCTTCGAATTAGTGATCCTCCAAGAAAAATATGAGCTTATTACATAATATTGTAGAACTAATTAATTATTATTTATATTATTAAGTACTCGAAACGACACATTTACCAAAACCAACTCCGCAAGATACTAATAGGCAGTTGTGACACGAGGCTACTCATAGACAAAGAATTAAATTCAAGAATGCTCTTTGTGTGTGGAAACAGTCATTTAAATTTCAATGATTTCATTAATTGATGCGATATATATATTTTTAGTTTTGTCTTACAAATACAATTTTTCAAATTACTTTAAAATAATTTGTTATTATTGAAAAGTTTTGGTTTAGTATTAAAGTAGACAAACGATTGAAATATATTTAATAGTTTCCCTCTTTACCATTATTCTATTTCACAATTTGATCGTGTGATACATTATTCTGTCAAAGTACATGTTTTGTAACATTAGAGTGTGTTAAGATCCATTTTACGAAAATTTGTCGACGAAACGTCTTGTCGACGAAAAGTCCTGTCGATGAAATATCTGTCGACGAAATGTCTGTCGACGAAACGTCTGTCAACCGAAATAAAGAGTACTGAATGGTTCTACTCCAGCGGTATATAGTATTCGATACCATTTCATTTCGTCTATTACATTTGTAAGTTCCTATTGTCACAACCTTATTAATTACATAGTAGTACTTTATATAAAAGCTATTTGTAACAGCTAAGTTGGTAGCTCTGTTATAACATACTTTTGTACCTATCTGTGTTTGGTAGCTTGATAGCAATAAAATGTCCAATTGTGGTAATATAGAATTTATAGATCAGACATACGCGGGAAGCCGTCACATTCGTGAATTTATTTCAAGTGACTACTAGTCTATAAGTTTTTTTGTGTAAAATTTTTGTTGGTATATTATTAGTATAATATATTATAGTAAATTAGTATTATTAGGGACTCTATAGTAGGAAACCAAATTCCCACAAAAACCTGATATTTTTTTATAACAGATTCATATGAACCAAGCTGATATTCTAAACAAATGGTGTACATTCTATTTCTTCTGACTGAAAATTAGCATGCCGGAAGTAAAACAGCTATTGTAGACTGTAGAGTTCTGATTATAAAATTCTTTAAAAAGTATGTAAAATTAAATAAACTTAATCAAATGTCATGATGTTTGCCGTTTGAAGCAAATTGATAAAATTAAAGCAATAAAAAATTGCTTGGAGGGAATTGAAGTAGTTTTAATACATTACTACTAGCAAGAGACAATAAGACTTAAGCTAAATAAATTATAGCTGGTAGCAAATTGAAAATAACATACGAAACTTAACTTTATACTTCAAATCACAGTTAAAACTTGAAACCCTATAGCTATAGCCTAGTGAGAAATTTTCTTTATCAACCGATTCATCATAGCCAATTACATATAAGACTTAAAACTAGTAAATAACTAAATAGAACAAATAAAGAAAAGGAAATCAACTCCTGTTCCAATAATTTCTCAAAATAATGAGAAATTACAGGGTGGGGAGTAAGTTTGGAAGCAAATGAAAGTGCATATTTTAATCCAACGAAAAATATATTTAATAATTTACAGTTATGTATTATTACATAAGGGTTTTAAGAATTCAAAAATCATAAATTTATTCAAAATGTCCCCCCTTGTTTTTAATAACAGCCTCAAATCTCCTCCGAACTCCTCCTACTGCAGCACGCAACTGTTCTTGTGAAATTTTCTTCCAAGATCTCTGGAGCGAACGCTTTAAATCATCCACACTGCGATGGAATTTACCACAGGCCTTTGATTCAAGAATGGACCATACCGAAAAGTCCATAGGATTAACATCTGAGGAGCAGGGAGGCCACATTTCTTTGGACCAAAACCGTGGAAGATGGTCATGGCACCAGTTTTGAGTGACATTTGCAGTATGTGAAGTCTCGCAGTCTTGCTGAAATGTACACAGAGTGTCATTACCGAAGTGATCCTTAGCTCACTCCAACATTGGCGTCAAAATATTCTCAATATAACATTTAGCATTGATTTTGGCGCCTTGTTCCACAAAAATTACAGGAGATCTCAAAGTTTCTGAAACGGCGGCCCAGACCATTACTGAAGCAGATTTCATGGTTCTGTGGACAGTTTTTTTTGGTTGTATGGGATGTCTTTTGCACTTTTACCAACTATTTTGTCATTCCTCCAGTTGTGAGCCATTTCCACTGTGAAATTTTTTTCGCCAGACCAAACAATTTCACCAGCCGTGCCAGACTTCAATTCTCTCAGAAGTGCTTTGCTTCTCTCCAATCTCTTTTTCTTTACATCTTCTGACAGAGTCTGTCTCTTTTGGAGGGTCAAAGAGGACATCTATAGGTCTTCTTTGACAACTCTTCTAATTGTTCTGGGACTCACATTAGCTGTTTTGGCTAACAATCGTATTGACCTTTTCGAATTCCTCCTTTTCTTCTCTCGAGCACATTTTATCAGTTGTTTGGTGCGTTGTGAGCGTGGTCTACCACTTCTTGGACGATCAGTCAAGTCTCCTCTCTCATTAAAACGCTTCACATACATCCAAACGGTCGACCTCGCTATTGAGAGAGTCTTTGAAATGACGGAATCTGACTTCCCGGCACGGTGTAAAGCAATAATGGCTTCTCTTATGTCTGAAATTTTTGAATTGACTAAATTTTTGTAAAAAATAACACTGCCACCTTATAATGTAGTGTCTCTACTATAGTTCAAACCCTATCACCCCCAGGTAGCAAGCATTATTCCTGGGATATTAAGGGAATAACCCTGGGAAGAAGGATATATACCTGGGGTATTCCCTTAATATCCCAGGAATATATCCTTGCTGCCTGGGTACTTAGGAACTTATTTTTAAGAATTATATTAATGTTTGAAAAATTGCTTCCAAACTTACGCCCCACCCTACTTTGCAACTGCGGTAACACTAACGCATATATTTACCTCAATTTATGTTAGTTCACCCCTAAAGAGTCATATATTTCCATTTTCTTTGATATCGTCATTAAAACCTACTATTGTTACTTACCGTTCCTACTACTACTTTTGCGAAGTTCTCTAATTGTAGTCGTTAAAGCCAAGCCCCAATTGTAGTGAAATAGGAATAGTTAAAAGTACTTCCTAAATCACCACTATTGCACCAAACTTGCGCATTAGTGGGGTACAGTCGCGTATGTAGTAATTTTTCGGCGCATAGGTGGGCAGCAAAAAAGTGGTATTACCGCTATATATATATATATATATATATATCATATAAACCTCAAGTAAAAATTCCAGTTGGATTTTATTTGACAATTTCGGAACAGAAAAGACATTCCTATTTTTATCAAAGAATGAGAATTGAAATCTTTTTTATATTTGATATACAGTTCTCACCATACTGACTATATACAATTAGAGAAAAGAGTCACTGTGATGATGTACTATCAGAGTAAAGAGTCACTATGATGATGTACTATCAGAGAAAAGAGTCACTGTGATGATGTACTATCAGAAAAAAGAGTCACTGTGATGATGTACTATCAGAGAAAAGAGTCACTGTGATGATGTACCATCAGAGAAAAGAGTCACTGTGATGATGTACTATCAGAAAAAAGAGTCACTGTGATGATGTACTATCAGAGAAAAGAGTCACTGTGATGATGTACCATCAGAGAAAAGAGTCACTGTGATGATGTACTATCAGAGAAAAGAGTCACTGTGATGATGTACCATCAGAGAAAAGAGTCACTGTGATGATGTACCATCAGAGAAAAGAGTCACTGTGATGATGTACTATCAGAGAAAAGAGTCACTGTGATGATGTACTATCAGAGAAAAGAGTCACTGTGATGATGTACTATCAGAGAAAAGAGTCACTGTGATGATGTACTATCAGAGAAAAGAGTCACTGTGATGATGTACTATCATAGAGCGTATCTCACTGTAACCGCATCTCACTGTGACCGTATCTCACTGTGACCGTCCTTCACTGTCACTGCTCAAACAAGTCACTGTAGATAGGGCCCGTAAAGCTGATTGCAGATCCTTTGTAAATACAAGAGAGTCGATTGTACCCCAAACAGCTAATTGATTTTGCAGCAATAATATTGTGACAGTGTGACAATCTGCCCTAATGCTATTGTGTCTCTGTGCTTGGGTAAAGAGAGTCATTGGCTTTGGAATTAATTGCTATTCACTGCCTTGCTAATTTGATTGGTTTATAATAGTTAAAATAGGGGAAATTAACCTGGAAAGTATTTATTACCGAAATTTTCCTTATATTATTGAAACAGTTTCCATACGTTTGCAGAGAAAATATTCTGAAGTCCACTTTATATGGAGGGGAAATATTATTCACCAAAATCTAGATTAATATTATATACTTTTCATTATTTTAATGTAGGTTGTAAAACAACCATCTTTCGTTGTGTATAATTAAGTCAGTGAAGGGTTGAAACAACCATCAATTGCTGGACAAGTAAGGTAAAGATGCTATCCAACATTTTGACAAAGATAATGTAATGTAACAAAATACTGTAAAACGGCCCTGAGAATGTTGCTACTTTACTCACAAGTGAGTTAATTACAGCCTCTTGCTGTTTGAAGGGGTAATTGGCATGTCTGCCTAGGTAGGTAAGGGTAGGTGTATATTAAACGTCACACCAACTATAAAGAGGTGAGTAAACGTCACACCAACTACAAAGTGGTGAGTAAACGTCACACCAACTATAAAGAGGTGAGTAAACGTCACACCAACTATAAAGAGGTGAGTAAACGTCACACCAACTATAAAGAGGTGAGTAAACGTCACACCAACTATAAAGAGGTGAGTAAACGTCACACCAACTATAAAGTGGTATGAGAGTTTTAACAGAGTGGCATAAGTGGTATAATAGTGAAAAGGTGTCTCGTAAGTGAGTCGATTGGTGTAAATATACTTAAGTAGGCAAACACCTCTCAGATATTTTATAAATAATTTGAAAGCTCCTTCTTTCGAGTGCTGTCATAACAGAGTAAAATAAATAAAGAAAATCCTTTAATGTCCCAATAAGCACCAACACCTTTTTTAGTAATATCAGTATCTGGTAATAAGAGGTTATCATGTAAAGAGATGTTTAAATAGTTTTGATTTACAGTAAATATAAGTTACAAATATTATAACTTACTCAATCAATAATATTCTTTGGTTTTGGTTATTTCAAAAGAATATTTTATAATTCAGGTAGCTGATTTCTTAGAGTTCTTAGAACCATAATTTTCTCTCTACGCATGAATAAAATGCATCCACAAGTAATCTCTAAGCGAAAATAGAAGATATTAAAGGGGCTGAACTTTCAGAAGATTTTCAATTCACAGTTTCCCATAGACTGTTTAGCATACAGGCTTTTGCATATTGTTTTTCATACGCAGATTTTCTTTCTCGGTTTGCACAGACTGTGTTTTTCAAACCGTGTTTTTCACAGTTGGTTTTTCTCATATGGATTTTCGAAGATATTTTTTTCAAATAGTTTTTCACGGAGGTTTCTTCCACAAGTGGTTTTTCACCGATGGTTTTTCACAGATGGTTTTTCACCTAAGGTTTTTCACAGAGGGTTTTTCACAGAAAATTTTTTGCTCCAGTTCACAGGAGTAGGATATTACTGTGACTTGGTGTCCCTCATTTGGTAGAAATCCCACGAGTTAGGTCTAATAAGGACAGAGTTTGCTCAGCACTCCATAGCTCTCCAGATTCAAATTAGAGGCCCAGAACCTCTCCAAATATTCTCAAATATGTCATCTTGTAGCACCAAAAATGCACGAAAAAGATTTCATGTTTATATTGTGAATTTTAAAGGAAGGTTTGAAAAAATAGTTACTGATTAGGATTTCATTTCTGAAGATAAAAATATATTGTAAGATATATATTTTTCTTCAAGGCACTGTTTATAAATACATTTTAATGATATGATATTTTAAAAAGATATATGTATAGTTATATTTCATTACAATATAGTGTTTCAATCTTGTTGTGATTATTTTTTTGTTTAAATCATTTTAAAGAATGATTACTTAATACTGTAGATATGTTTTAAAGGAGTTTCAATTAACTCATCAACTATATAATCACATAAAATTTGGGTGAATATAAAAACAAATATTTCTATTTCATTGAATTAAATTGTTTAAGTTTAAATTCTTGTCACAATTTCATGTTGAGAGTTCATATAACAAATGCAGATGAATTTTAGCTAAATTGTTGCATACTATCAACTAAAAGAGTATATCTAAAATAATTCTAAGCGCGGATGAATAAACTAATCCCACTGTAATGCGGTCTATGCTCCTCCCCCCCATCATGCATATCTTACACCGCATTAATAAATGTAATGCAATTCTCCTTCATTTACTGCATTTGCGGTACATTTTGCCTCAAGCCGTCATTATGAACATCCATTTAGAAAATATTGTGAGTATGATGGTGAAAGAAAGAAAGAAATTAGAGTAACGGAATATATAATTACACTGAAATATTGTGGGTAGTTTAATGGATAGGAACTCGAGGGGGGTTCCACATCACATAGAATAGGAAGTAGGTCATCTCCCATTATTTTTTAAATTTACATTATATCTCTATTGTGACGTATTGAAATGTAGGAAAAGATGAGAAAATTTACCCTGAAGTGCAACATAGCAATAAATTTAGGTGCCACTTCTTCCTATTCCACTTCCTTTTCTGTGTACTGTGGTGTTTACTAATAGTTTCACGTTAGTGGCTTCAAGTAAGTGCCTCTCGCTTCAAGTTGGTGTGTGCATGGTGTTTTCGCTCGCGTCATGGAGCAGAACGCCATGCACCCTCTCAAAACACCCTCTGGAAACGTTTTAAATAACTCATATAACTTTTTCACTTCGAAACTAATTTCAAATGAACATTACAGTTAAGATGCAGTTAGATATTAGGTATTCAAATGTCGAATTAAAATTTTCCACGAGTAAGTAAATACTCAGCTATATGGGTGTCTTTTTGCCAGGAATATTTCACTGATATTCTTTGCTGGAAGGGCACTCGCAACATTTTGGTAGTCTACTCACTTACAGGTGAATGTCTTACAACGGACAGTACTTGTACTGGAAAAGTGTCCGCTATGTCGAAAAGCGTACTCAGCTTTCACTTCAGCTAGGGATGTAGACTCTGCAAGTTTTCTTTAACAGCATTTCAAAGAAACTTTAATGAAAGTAAATAATTTCAAATTATTATTGACGTACTTATATAAATGTATAAAATAATATGGTAGGTATAACTGAAATTATTTTTTAACAATACGTAAAACTGTTGATTGTAATTTTGTAAATTTTAATGATATAATATATGTTTGTTTAGATACTTGGTAGACGGATAATATATGTGTTAAAACATATTATTTAAAGAGTTCGTTAAAGCGATCTGCAGTCCGGTAGAACGGACAACTTTTGTGCTTTGTTCAAAGATCGTCCGCTGTAAGGGATTTACTTGCAGTACAATTCGAGAACGAGCAATGTCAATAATCTGAATTGCATAGGAAAATATATTACAAAAAATGTAACTTTTTCTTGTAATTTCACTTTATCAAGGCTGCAATCGTATGTAAAATGAAGATACCAATAGATTTATTAGTAAGAAAATTCACAATTAAATTTATTACATAAATAATATTTTAATACCCAGGAGAGTAAAAAAACTCAAGAAAAAGATACTAATTAATTCCTTGTCTACAAACTTTAAAATTTAATTAATCAGTAGACGAAGTTACTTTTCGAAAGAAGTTTGTTTCAAAACAGGAGCTTGAGGAAAACTTTAAAATTAGAGCCCAATACAGTACGTGAAATATAAATGATGAGAAAGAATTCTCAACAATCTTTACTTGAATTTGAACCTATTTTTAATTTTAATTTTCACGCGAATCATTTTTATAAGATGCCAATTCTCCAGAAGCTATCATTTCAGTTGGTTGTGATAACATTGATGTTTACCTCCCATAGTGCAGTAAGTAGTAGCAATCACGAAATATCAGAGGCTTCAGTGCGGTGAAAGGCAATTAATCAAACTGTTTTATTTCCACTGAAACTAACCAGAAAAGAAAGGATGAAAAAGTACCAACCGTAAGTAATGGTCTCGATGCTATAGTCACCCGGAAAAATGTAAAGTGCTCTCAGTGTGAAGTGCTCTCAGTGTGAAGTGTTCTCAGTGAGAAGTGCTCTCAGTGTGAAGTGCTCTCAGTGTGAAGTGCTCTCAGTGTCAAGTGCTCTCAGTGTCAAGTGCTCTCAGTGTCAAGTGCTCTCAGTGTCAAGTGCTCTTAGTGCGGAGTGCTCTCAGTGTGAAGTGCTCTCAGTGTGAAGTGCTCTCAGTGTGAAATACTCTCAGTGTGAAATACTCTCAGTGTGAAGTGCTCTCAGCGTGGAGTGCTCTCAGTGTGAAGTGCTCTCAGTGTGAAGTGCTCTCAGTGTGAAATACTCTCAGTGTGAAGTGCTCTCACTGTGGAGTGCTCTCAGTGTGAAGTGCTCTCAGTGTGAAGTGCTGTCAGTGTGAAGTGCTTTTTATGTGAAGTGCTCTCGTTGTGAAGTGCTCTGAGAGTAAAGTGCTCTCAGTGTGCGTGAAGTGCTCTCAGTGTGCTTGAAGTGCTCTCGGTGTGAAGTGCTCTCAGTGTGTGTGAATTGCTCTCGGTGTGAAGTGCTCTCAGTGTGAAGTGCTCTCAGAGTGTGTGAAGTGCTCTCGGTGTAAAGTGCTCTTGGTGTGTGTGTGAAGTGCTCTTGGTTTACGGTATGTAAGATAGTGTAAAGTGCTCTCTGTCCTAATAATTGTATGGTATATTTGTCTTATTTTTATCGAATGTTTAGTTCAATAAATTATTTACTCTATTCATTATATAGTTCAAGAAAACGGTTGACAGACTTTTCGCCGACAGACGTTTCGTCGACAGGACTTTTCGTCGACAAGACGTTTCGTCGACAAATTTTCGTAAAATGGATATTAACACACTCTAATGTTTCAAAACATGTACTTTAACAGAATAATGTATCAAACGATCAAGTTACAAAATAGAATAATGGTAAGGAGGAAAACTATTAAATATATTTCAATCGTTTGTCTACTTTACTACTAAACCAAAACTATTCAATAATAACAAATTGTTTTAAAGTAATTTGGAAAATTGTTTATGTAAGACAAAACTATAAAAAATATATAGCATCAAATAATAAAATAATAGTAATCTAAATGACTGTATCCACACACAAAGAGCATTTTTTCTTGGAGGATCACAAATTCGAAGATGGGATATCGTTCGATAACTCTGAACTTTTTGTATTTTAAAGCAAACTAACCTAAGTATCGATAAACATTCAACGGTGAGTTTTTGTACTAAATATTGACTTTTAATCTAGGATTACCACTCAATTTCAGAAAACCCGCAGTAGTCGAACAGTGGACATTTACCAACTGAAAATGACTTGTCAATTACAAATACGGCGATATAAATCATATTATTACTAGTACAGTACCTGTTATTGAATCTAAATTATATTCGAATTCAAGTATGTATTTTAGGCCCCCTTCACACTTGCATTTCTCGACGCCGCCTTTAAAAAAATGCTCATGGCAGAAAGTTTAGCTGCAGTAGATTTTAACGGAGTCCTTCACACTTGCGTTTATTTTTTACCAGCATTTTTTCTAACGCAAGTGTGAAGGGCTCCGTTAAAATCAATTGCAGCTAAACTTTTTGCCATGAGCATTTTTTTAAAGGCGGCGTCGAGAAATGCAAGTGTGAATGGGGCCTAAAGGTATTTCTCTATACAATTGTGACACACGGACAGACGGACGAGGCTCTTATTATAGTATAGATGAATCGTAAATTATTAAGAGGAAATTGTTATAATTTGTATAATCACAAACGTAACTTGACCCAAAATTATTAAATTACTCTAAAATAATTTTGTTATTATTGAATAATTTTTTTGGTTCAGTGTTAAAGTAGAAAAACGATTGAAATATATTTAGTTGTTTTCCTTCTTACCATTATTCTATTTTGTAACTTGATCATTTGATACATTATTCTGTCAAAGTACATGTTTTGAAACATTAGAGTGTGTTAATATCCATTTTACGAAAATTTGTCGACGTAACGTCTTGTCGACGAAAAGTCCTGTCGACGAAACGTCTGTCGGCGAAACGTCTGCACACCAAGAAAACAATGATGGTAATTACCATAGAGTTGCTGTAGTCGGAAGATAACTAAAGTTACACTTTGACTTTAAAGATTCATAATCAACGAGATTTTCATGTGATCAAAGCGAGCTATAAAATATAGGATGGTGATCTTATGTAGAAGGAAGGTATCCAGCATGCGACACTGGGTCATAAAACTCATTGTCTGGTCCATGTATTTCACTCCTTTTTCTTGACGATGAATGCGCATCTTTCTATTCGAAAGCTTGAATCCTATAGAAGTCCTTTAATGTTGATATGTTACTATTCCTCTTGATAATAAAGTTGTTATTTATTTATGAAACTGTAGAAGGGAAAGAATAATTATGGAGTAGAAAATAGGAAAATACATAATTAGATTTCATACCTAATATCTATCAAAACCTTAGTTAGAATTCATTCAACTTCACAAAATAAAATCCTATTTCCTGTTCTTTGTAGCTTTCTTTTTCATTATTTATTTTATTTGTTACCTATAAGGGTAACATTAACTGAAAATATGTTAAATTAAAGTCCCAAAACAGATTTTTTCGTCACTTTCCCTCAAATGCCAGGCCATAACTCTTCAAATCTGGTGATATATTTTCGTCAGGTGTCAGGCATCTCATTTGCTAGTTCAAAGAAAAGTGTTTGACGCAAAAACACGGTGGACTTCCCTCATTTTTAAGGGATTATCTCGAGTGTTTTGGCGTCAAAGTGAAATATCAAGTTGATTTGCCCAAAAATCTCCAAGATAAAATTCGTGGCAAAATATCTATTGGTTTACTGGGTACATCGAAATAAAGATTTCGGAATGTGTATTTCCGGGTTCTTTATATTTAATTGGACATCTACGCACAGATGCTCTTTAAAAGTCTGATCACCAAGTCGGAAAATTAAAATCTCAGAACGTCGGTTTCCAATCGCCGATTATAATCGAAGAAAAACGATAAAAAAATTATCCTTCATTTAAAAGATTTCTATATTATCATCTTTCGTCGGATTTATCGGACAAAATGGAGACGATGATTATATTCCATGAAAATTCTGAAACTTTTAACTCTTGAACGATGGATATTAGATACCACAACGATTAATGGATGTCAAAACCCTTCACTGCGCACTTGATTGTATTGCTTGATGGTTGTTTTAACCTTTCACTGCGCACTTGATTTGTCGCAATTCAATCAAATCATGAAGTCAATGATTGAGTATGACAACTTCGAATTGGACTAATATGATTTTTACCTTCAATATCAATCCTACTAAATAGGAAATTCTGTACAAATTTGATGGAGAATTGTTTTCTTTTCGATCATGAAAAGTATACTGTGTTGAACGTAATTATATTATCTAGAACAAGCCAAAAAGAATTGTTTTATAGACCTGCATATACACTTCGTATACTTGAAAATCCTTCTATTTAAATTTGACACAGCAACAAGCTAATTATCAGTTTCTAAAATTATAATTTTAACAGACAGTCATCAGATTTTATTTAGGATCACCTAGGAAATTCTAAACCTAATCATCGTCTCCTCAAAATGAGTAAAGTAAATGTCAGATTTTGCTCCATCTCGAGAAAATCCGACTGACACTCGCAATCGCTCAAGTTGTCGGAGGAAAGAGAGGGAAATATACACATTTCCTTTTTCAATTTGAGACAAATTATTTAGCAGAATAGATGAAGCTGTCAGTTTGGAGCTGCCGAGAGATCTATTATTTCGGAATGATTTGCACTGCAACTGCAGTTGTACCTTCTTCTGCAACAGACATCTGTACCTTAAAGTTGTTATAAAAGTAAGGATTATTGGAGGAAATAGTATCTGTAATTTAATGAAAACTAATTTATGCTTACAACTAGCCAAGACCGAAGTTTAAATATTTCCACGTGTGCAACATAGAAATATTTAAAGATTTGAATTCAAAGTATTCTGTGATTGATTATAATCTAGAACATAACTGTTATTTGAAGTATTTTCAAGTAATTACTTTTAATATATTTCAGTATACCATAGAACAGTCTACCATATAATTATTAACCATATATATATAATTACAATATACAATGATACATATATAAATTACGTATATAATCCAATTTTCATACTTATGTTATCACAAGGGTGATAGGAGATAAATTGTACTATAGGTGCATAGTATATCGTCATCTTATAGATATATAATAAATAATCGTCATGTATAATTATTGATGTTATAAGATCTTTAGACCGAATTGTTAATTGGGTTTAATTATGTTTGTATCGCCTAAATAAGGTGCATTATAATAGCCTATTTTCCATTGGTTCAATTATTTTCCTTTGGTTAACAGAAAACGCTTGACAGTTAGAAAAATTTATTGCTTGGTCAGGGATTGAAAAATCTTCCAAAACATGTGAAATTGGTGAGAGAAATTATATCCAGTTGTTTTCTCACAGGTTAAAATGATGAGCTTTGTCGATAGAGGCTACAAATATAACAGGCTCCAACAATGATAAATTAGGAGGTTAGTGCCTGATTTAGGCAATAAGTTTGTTCACATTTAGTTACGGGTATTTGAAGACGGTCCTCATGTGGTTAGAAGACAAATAGAATTTGAAGCAATGCGAGGAAGTAACTCACAGGAAGTGATATGAATAGAAGAGTTACTAATTACTAACACTGACTTCGATGAAGAAAAATTTAGTCGATTAAGAACACCATCCACTCTAGTGGTTCAGATTGGAAGTTGGACGAGTGACCAAATGATGTAACTACATGGGTCAGCAACAGTGTTATGACAGTAGATATTATGTTCTGATCTAGGAAAAAATCCACCCGGAAAAAAATCCCTCGAAGAAAAATCCCATCGGAAAACATGTAACATAATATATAGTATATTTACTCAGTAGATAGAAACTAGTTAACTATTGAACTATAGAGTGATGGTAGATGATTAAATCTAGCGATATAGTATTATACAGTATAACAATCAATAGACAAATGAGGCACAGATATATTCAAATGATGTCATTCAGTTAATATGTATTGCCACTTGAATAAGCGATGCAGCAATGAACTGATTTTAACTAAACAAGAATTTAACATTAAATATTGCCTCTTATTTATCTTCTACACTCTTACGAGTTCACAGCTACAGTGACTATATATGTACATCTCATAAATTTGATGTTTCTTATTAGGTATTTAGCTAGAGACTGATAGTCAAGGATTAAAACTAGGGATATGTAACTATCAATAGAAAAATAGGTCACAAATATGTTATCTGGTGGGATTTTTTCCGGGGGAATTTTTACCTCCGGGGGATTTTTTCCGCCGGGGGATTTTTTCCGGATACCATTATATTCATACGACAAAGTCAGAGTCGAATAGAAGAAGATACGAATAGGTTGAACAAGCAACTGAAGCAGGTTACGGAACAGCTTCGGATTTTGCTAAGCAGTTATTCTAAGTGCCAGTAGAATGCTGTAGTGAGTACAATTACCCCAGTAAGGTTATTTTGACGAGTTGTCTGTCTTAGCCAATTAATTAAATTGAGATCCTTCACACTACCCTACCTACTACCCATCTATATCTACTCAATGAATAGTTTAACCGATGGAAAAGTAAACTCCTCGCGCTCAAATGTTTAACCCCCATGTTGTCAGTTAACTCACCTTATTTATAGGTTACATATGACAATTTCAATTCAATGGGATGGATTCACCACATTGAACCAACCTTCTCCCAAGGTAACATTCCATGAGAGTGGAAAACCACATTATCCCCATGTAATTTCTAGGCTACTTTTCAGTCTGCCATCTCTTGCCCATCTAACCACAATCTAGTGCCCATGTTGGCACAATGTGTCATGGTTGCCTGGGTTGTCTGATTGTTTATGTTGAATACATTTCAGTTAATTTATTTCTGTTTCATTGTCCTTGTTGCTTGGTACGATAATTAATGTTGATGATAATACTCTAGAGTGAAACAATTGATGACTCTCTGTTGAAGGAGTGACGTTATCAGTAAATTAAAACGAATTATTTTTTTTTCCTGACAAATCGCACTCCATGTATTTGAATGGCCGCTCGGCATTAATTAATTACCTCGCTACCAAGTAAATGGAAGAATTTCATTGTTGAAATTGATTGGCATTAAATTCTACAGATGTATATTAAATTGTCATCAAAAACACATGATATACTACTATTACAATATCCCACATTAAAAAAATATATTTAATTATACATGTTTCAATTTGGTTGCAACAACTTATACATATTCCATGAGAAAAAATTATTGTGGGGTTATAGAAGAATAAGAGAGGACAGGACCCCTTTTAATCTTCTATGGCCCCACCATAACTTTCTTTCTGATATAAGATTTAAAGTGATATAATTCAGATAATATTAAAAATGAGCCTTGCATATTTCTCGATAGTTTTAACAATATCTTAACTTTAGAAATTACTTATAAGTGAGAAACTTAGCTTTTAATAAGAGACGTGAAACAAATTTTGAAGTCATCCATCTCACTGTAAATTTGAACACAGAGATGAAGTTATGGTGGGGTCATAGAAGATTAAGAGAGAAAGTTATGGAGGGGGCATAGAAGATTAAGAGAGAAAGTTATGGTGGGGGCATAGAAGATTAAGAGAGAAAGTTATGGTGGGGGCATAGAAGATTAAGAGAGAAAGTTATGGTGGGGGCATAGAAGATTAAGATAGAAAGTTATGGTGGGGGCATAGAAGATTGAGAGAGAAAGTTATGGTGGGGGCATAGAAGATTAAGAGAGAAAGTTATGGTGGGGGCATAGAAGATTAAGAGAGAAAGTTATGGTGGGGGCATAGAAGATTAAGATAGAAAGTTATGGTGGGAGCATAGAAGATTGATAGAGAAAGTTATGGTGGGGGCATGGAAGATTAAAGGAAGTCCCCTCTCAATCATAGTTGGCCCACCATAACTATGAGTGTCCAACCTCTGCGATGTTCTCCTATGATATGATAAAAAATATTCTACCTTGAAAATTTAAATTTGAAAATACAATATAAGAAATTGTTTATGATGTTACGAATTTCTTGTCCTGATGGCTAAATATTGTTACTTTAATTATTAATGAAAAAAATAGACTAAATGTTGACTTTATTTCCTATTGTTTTGTTCTTTAAGTTTTTTAAAAGAATTTTTCTGATATAACAGTTGTCGATTTTTGAGGAAAATAACCATCTTGGTCAAAAATCCATAAGATGTTGCATAATTTTCAAGGGATTTTCGGCCACTCTATCGTATTGAATTTCAATCACACATCGTGAATCAGATATCCATTATCAATCTCTTGCCAAACCCACGAAAACGATAATGGCTTTTTTGTTTGTCTCCCCACAGAGTGTTGATGATGGAAAGTGCATCACATCTTCCTCCTCTGTTTGTAACCATGTCAACAGTGAATTATTTCATCCAATATAATCCATAAATTTCCGAAATGATTTACTAGCTTTGTTGTCAGTATTTCTGACGTGGTCTATACAGTACGATGCTATCTTCAAATCTTTTGGTGATCATTAATCAGATAAGATTGCATTAGCAACTAGGTTTTTTTTTCTACGGAAATTGATGAGTCAGCTTTGGTAGACTTTTTTGATCTGAAAATTCTTTCGCTTTTCTATTTTTTCTGCACTTGATTTCGATGCTTCAAAACGTTTTCTGATCCAGCTTGCAAATTACGTTGAAAATTTAGCTGTAGAATATATTTTATTGACTTTCTTATATATAACTAACATTATAGAGATAAGTTTTAAGTATTCGATAGTGAATAAATTAAAACAGCTTATTTATTATTATTGTAATATTATTTATATTCTACACTTTCAATAAAAAATTTTGGATTCATAAAAAATTATATTTGTTAAGTATACAATTTCACCTTTTTGATCATCCACGCTCAATATAAATAATGAGTGTTCTACCTAAGTGGAGAGCAATATTTTTTTATGTATCAAGAATATGTGTCTATAAAAACAATGGTTTGGTGAGTAATTTCTCTAATTGGTGGATGGAAGAGTTTGACACAGTGCCAATGCTCCTCAGGTCCAAATTGGTCGATCTGCGGAATCTTTTGTGTAGTTTCCATTGGGGGCTGTGTTTGCTCTATGCCAACCCATTGATGCGTCCTTTTCCCTCCACTTCCTAAACACTGGAAAACTTTCCATCAAATATTGGAAGCCTTTAGTTTCTACAATAGGAAAAGTCTTGTAGAGGAGGAACTAAATATACCGAGGACTGGATGCAAAGATTAAAGAGCTCTGTCAACTAAAAATGTAGCTGTAATGATTTTCCTTCATAGTTTATTAATTTCCATAAAAAGAAACTAGAAATTTTGATACTTGTAGTTATTTTAACGTGACCAATTTTTAAGATTTCTAAATCATAGAAAATTAGGACATTTAACTAATTTCCAAAAAAATTTTTACTAATTTTGATGCTTGTAGATATTTCAACATTGGTCTGGGTACACGACCAATTTTTTAGATTTGTAAATAAAAGTCAATAGAAAACTGTGACTATTTTCACTGAAAAGTAATTCTAGAGTTAATTTATCGTGAGCGGACAAAATGCCTAACGGACAAAATGCCTTACGGACAAAATGTCTAGCGGACAAAATGCCTAATGGACAAAATGTCTAACGGACAAAATGCCTTACGGACAAAACGCCTAACGGACAAAATGTCTAACGGACAAAATGCCTTACGGACAAAATGCCTAATGGACAAAATGTCTAACGGACAAAATGCCTTACGGACAAAATGCCTTACGGTCAAAACGCCTAACGGACAAAATGTCTAACGGACAAAATGTCTAACGGACAAAATGTCTAACGGACAAAATGCCTTACGGACAAAATGCCTAATGGACAAAATGTCTAACGGACAAAATGTCTTACGGACAAAACGCCTAACGGACAAAATGTCTAACGGACAAAATGCCTTACGGACAAAATGCCTAATGGACAAAATCTCTAACGGACAAAATGCCTTACGGACAAAATGCCTTACGGACAAAAGGCCTAACGGACAAAATGTCTAACGGACAAAATGCCTTACGGACAAAAGGCCTAACGGACAAAATGTCTAATATGTACTGCAAACTTATTTCAGTATTGATATATTGGAAAAAAATTCATAATTTGAATGAATGAGACTAAATCTAAACAAAAAGCTTTGTCTCGGTGACAGTTTATTAAATCATTATCAAATTTAACTTGAATATTTGTAACTCAGCGTACTTAGTGTAAACACTGTCTTATTTCGCTGTTTTTTTTAATTATTACCGAAGAGTTTGTTCTATTTAACAAATCAATTGAATATAATCTTCTTCCTCTATTTGGACGTTTATTATTATATATCTATAATCATCTTATTATATTTTGATATTAAAATAGTGTCCATTTTATTAGTTAAGTATAACCATCTTCTATTATTTCTATCAGTTACATAAATTTAAAAAATATTATTTGATGGATGTCCAATGAGAAGGTTTATTACAATATAATGTATACTGTTCATTATTTACCAATGATAATTTCATTACAGTTATCACTTCAATATTTTCTGTTCAGCCCTTTTATTTAAATATGGAGTTTATTCTACGTCATTATTTTCATTATTTTATTTTCTACGCTTCTATATCTTGTACATTAGGCACTTTGTCCGTTAGGCATTTTGTCCGTTAGGCATTTTGTCTGTTAGGCATTTTGCCCATAAGGCATTTTGCCCATAAGGCATTTTGTCCGTTAGGCATTCTGCCCATTAGGCATTCTGTCCGTTAGGTGTTTTGTCCGTTATGTGATTTGTCTGTAGTCATTTTTTCCGTAGGCATTTTTATCCTAGTACCTAATTTATATAACAATTATTTTTTCAATTAGAACAACCAAATTAAATTCAGTAGTGGTATCTATAAGATTGGTAATATAAAAGTAGTTCATATTACATTGATAATTATACTTTAATTATTGTGCTTGCAAACGAGTTTCTAAACTATTCTACAAATTGTACACAATACAAATTGTACACAATACTACTCCTTGTATACAATAGAAGGATCAGTGAAAACTTTCTCTCGCGGGCTCTCTATTTCGCGAATACATTCATCAGCGCTTCAAATTTGGTTCAAGTATTCTTTTTATACAAGTTATTGTTTGGAGTTCCTTGATTAACAATTATCTCCAGTCTGTAATACACAATTTTATATTACTGACATTTGATGTTGAAACAATAGTTGATTCATGAAATTCTACAGAAAATCACAATACACATAAATAAAAAGCATCATAAGATTCGATAAAATATCACCAAAAAATTAATTAGAAATCACTAGAAATATATACAATATAAGACAGAAATAATCAACAAAATACCACATATCAGCAAATCATTTGGCCAGTTTCCAATTCACATTCAGAAAATACTTATTTATAAATAAATGCATGAAAAACCCACATTACATTTCGAATAGCCCAAATCATCATCATTATTAAAATCTTTCCCATGATATTTCTTCCACTTCATTTTGGCAAGAAGTGCATCTCTCGCTAACGTCATTAGGACGATTGACATCCAAACGCTGAACTGAGTCCACATCTCGCTCCCTTAAGAGGCTTTCAAAAGCGAGACAGGGCGATTGAATCGCTTCCTCGCCTCCGTAAAAATATATTCGCGTCATCCTGACGGTGTGGAAAACTTCAAGATGTCAGTAGCTGTTTAAGCCAATTAGGAGAAGAGAATCTACTTAGGGGCCATGGTTTGGAAAGCAGTCACTAAGATTTTTAGTATCTATTCATTCATGGAAATTAATAAGCTACGAATATGAATGTTTTTAAGAATATCAGATAGAATGCTCTTCATTATTTCGCCTTCATCACTTCTAGCTCCAAAATATTTGAGTTTGTCTTGTTACCAGCATAGCTCTCAAACACTCACAGTACTCGGATTGTAGGTATAAGTTATGAACAAATCTAATCATTTTAATGACCTGTGCTAGCTACCACTTTTAGAGTGCTGTAACTTGGAACCAGTACGTGACTGAGTGTCACGAAGATATAATGGTTGAGAGAAAGCTATTTTAATTTATAATCTTCATTTTCTAATTGACGTAGTCACCCTCTTCATTTTATGATAAAGTAGTTGCCCTCTTCATTTTCTAATGACGTAGTTACCCTCTTCATTTTCTAATTACGTAGTTACCCTCTTCATTTCCTAATGACGTAGTTACCCTCTTCATTTTCTAATGACGTAGTTACCCTCTTCATTTTCTAATGACGTAGTTACCCTCTTCATTTTCTAATGACGTAGTTACCCTCTTCATTTCTTAATGATATAGTTACCCTCTTCTTTTTCTAATGACGTAGTTACCCTCTTCATTTTCTAATGACGTAGTTACCCTCTTCATTTTCTAATGACGTAGTTACCCTCTTCATTTTCTAATGACGTAGTTACCCTCTTCTTTTTCTAATGACGTAGTTACCCTCTTCATTTTCTAATGACGTAGTTACCCGCTTCATTTCTTAATGAGGTAGTTACCCTCTTCATTTTCTAGTGACGTAGTTACCCTCTTCACTTTCTAGTGACGTAGTTACCCTCTTCATTTTCTAATGACGTAGTTACCCTCTTCATTTTCTAGTGACGCAATTACCCTCTTCTTTTTCTAATGACGTAGTTACCCTCTTCATTTTCTAATGACGTAGCTACCCTCTTCATTTTCTAATGACGTAGTTACCTTCGTCACTTTCTAATGACGTAGTTACCCGCTTCATTTTCTAGTGACGTAGTTACCCTCTTCATTTTCTAATGACGTAGTTACCCTCTTCATTTTCTAATGACGTAGTTACCTTCGTCACTTTCTAATGACGTAGTTACCCGCTTCATTTTCTAGTGACGTAGTTACCCTCTTCATTTCCTAATGACGTAGTTACCCTCTTCATTTTCTAATGACGTAGTTACCCGCTTCATTTTCTAGTGACGTAGTTACCCTCTTCATTTCTTAATGATATAGTTACCCTCTTCTTTTTCTAATGACGTAGTAACCCTTTTCATTTTCTAATGACGTAGTTACCCTCTTCATTTTCTAATGACGTAGTTACCCTCGTCACTTTCTAATGACGTAGTTACCCGCTTCATTTTCTAGTGACGTAGTTACCCTCTTCATTTCCTAATGACGTAGTTACCCTCTTCATTTTCTAGTGACGTAGTTACCCTCTTCATTTTCTAGTGACGCAGTTACCCTCTTCATTTTCCATTGACGTAGTTACCCTCTTCATTTTCTAGTGACGTAGTTACCCTCTTCATTTTCTAATGACGTAGTTACCCTCTTCATTTTCTAATGACGTAGTTACCCTCTTCATTCTCTAATGACGTAGTTACCCTCTTCACTTTCTAGTGACGTAGTTACCCTCTTCATTTTCTAATGACGTAGTTACCCTCGTCACTTTCTAATGACGTAGTTACCCGCTTCATTTTCTAGTGACGTAGTTACCCTCTTCATTTCCTAATGACGTAGTTACCCTCTTCATTTTCTAGTGACGTAGTTACCCTCTTCATTTTCTAGTGACGTAGTTACTCTCTTCATTTTCCATTGACGTAGTTACCCTCTTCATTTTCTAGTGACGTAGTTACTCTCTTCATTTTCTAATGACGTAGTTACCCTCTTCATTTTCTAATGACGTAGTTACCCTCTTCATTTTCTAATGACGTAGTTACCCTCTTCATTTTCTAGTGACGTAGTTACCCTCTTCATTTTCTAATGACGTAGTTACCCTCTTCATTTTCTAATGACGTAGTTACCCTCTTCACTTTCTAATGACGTAGTTATCCTCTTCATTTTCTAATGACGTAGTTACCCTCTTCATTTTCTAATGACGTAGTTACCCTCTTCATTTTCTAATGACGTAGTCACCCGCTTCATTTTCTAGTGACGTAGTTATCCTCTTCATTTTCTAATGACGTAGTTACCCTCTTCATTTTCCATTGACGTAGTTACCCTCTTCATTTTCTAGTGACGTAGTTACCCTCTTCATTTTCTAATGACGTAGTTACCCTCTTCATTTTCTAATGACGTAGTTACCCTCTTCACTTTCTAATGACGTAGTTATCCTCTTCATTTTCTAATGACGTAGTTACCCTCTTCATTTTCTAATGACGTAGTTACCCTCTTCATTTTCTAATGACGTAGTCACCCGCTTCATTTTCTAGTGACGTAGTTATCCTCTTCATTTTCTAATGACGTAGTTACCCTCTTCATTTTCTAGTGACGTAGTTACCCTCTTCACTTTCTAATGACGTAGTTATTCTCTTCATTTTCTAGTGACGTAGTTACCCTCTTCATTTTCTAATGACGTAGTTACCCTCTTCATTTTCTAGTGACGCAATTACCCTCTTCTTTTTCTAATGACGAAGTTACCCTCTTCATTTTCTAATGACGTAGTCACCCGCTTCATTTTCTAGTGACGTAGTTATCCTCTTCATTTTCTAATGACGTAGTTACCCTCTTCATTTTCTAGTGACGTAGTTACCCTCTTCATTTTCTAATGACGTAGTTCCCCTCTTCATTTTCTTGTGACGTAGTTACCCGCTTCATTCTCTAGTGACGTAGTTACCCTCTTCATTTTCTTATGACGTAGTTACCCTCTTCATTTTCTAATGACGTAGTTACCCTCTTCATTTTCTAATGACGTAGTTACCCTCTTCATTTTCTAGTGACGTAGTTACCCTCTTCATTTTCTAGTGACGTAGTTACCCTCTTCATTTTCTAGTGACGTAGTTACCCTCTTCATTTTCTAATGACGTAGTTACCCTCTTCATTCTCTAATGACGTAGTTACCCTCTTCATTTTCTAATGACGTAGTTACCCTCTTCATTTTCTAGTGACGTAGTTACCCTCTTCATTTTCTAGTGACGTAGTTACCCCTCACTTCAATAGTTAGTTGCAGTTTGAAAGGCTTTGTCTCAGTCTTCATTACTCATTAATATATTCAAGTCTTTAATTACATATCAAGATCTGTGAGTAATGATTGCTATTACGGACTTTAATTGATATCTAACTACTGCTCCCTGTGTGCCATTTACTATAACATGAATAAAATGTAGGTGTGATTAAATGAGTAACGATCAATAAATGGTAATGAGTAATTTATGAATTAATGAATAGCCTTAGATTTTCAGTCATATATAAATCAATTATATAATTACTATTTTATAATTTTCTAAAATAATCGATAATGTAGAAATGTCTGATACCTCGTTTCTTAGCCTAGGCTTAAATAAGTTTAAAAAGACCGGATGACTCGCATGTAAACTATGAATTACTTAGCAATTAATGGAATTTTGATGGCAAATATTCGTGTTAGTTCATTGTTAGGCTGACTTTATACGCTTGTTATTATTTAAATATGAACTCGTGTGAATGCAAGTATCACATTGGTGAAAAGATACTTACAGTGTATCTAGAGTGATACACAGTGTATCTAGAGTGATACACAGAGTATCTAGAGTGATACACAGAGTATCTAGAGTGATACACAGTGTATCTAGAGTGATACACAGTGTATCTAGAGTGATACACAGTGTATCTAGAGTGATACATAGTGTATCTAGAGTGATACACAGTGTATCTAGAGTGATACACAGGGTATCTAGAGTGATACACAGTGTATCTAGAGTGATACACAGTGTATCTAGAGAGATACACAGTGTATCTAGAGTGATACACAGTGTATCTAGAGAGATACACAGTGTATCTAGAGTGATACACAGTGTATCTAGAGTGATACATAGGGTATCTAGAGTGATACACTGTGTATCTAGAGTGATACACAGTGTATCTAGAGTGATACAAAGTGTATCTAGAGTGATACACAGGGTATCTAGAGTGATACACAGTGTATCTAGAGAGATACACAGTGTATCTAGAGTGATACACTGTGTATCTAGAGTGATACATAGGGTATCTAGAGAGATACACAGTGTATCTAAAGTGATACACTGTGTATCTAAAGTGATACACTGTGTATCTAGAGTGATACACTGTGTATCTAGAGTGATACACTGTGTATCTAGAGTGATACACAGTGTATCTAGAGTGATACACAGGGTATCTAGAATGATACACAGTGTATCTAGAGTGATACACAGGGTATCTAGAGTGATACACAGTGTATCTAGAGTGATACATAGTGTATCTAGAGTGATACATAGTGTATCTAGAGTGATACACAGTGTATCTAGAGTGATACACAGTGTATCTAGAGTGATACACAGAGTATCTAGAGTGATACACAGTGTATCTAGAGTGATACACAGGGTATCTAGAGTGATACACAGTGTATCTAGAGTGACACACAGGGTATCTAGAGTGATACACAGTGTATCTAGAGTGATACACAGGGTATCTAGAGTGATACACAGTGTATCTAGAGTGATACACAGTGTATCTAGAGTGATACATAGTGTATCTAGAGTGATACATAGTGTATCTAGAGTGATACATAGTGTATCTAGAGTGATACATAGTGTATCTAGAGTGATACATAGTGTATCTAGAGTGATACATAGTGTATCTAGAGTGATAGAAAGTATATACAGCTAAAAAGTGCATTAAACGAATGATAAAAAAACTAATTTCGTAATTTATCGATAATAAATAATTGTTGTATAATTTATTATTTAATACTGTAAAAAAATAAAATAAATTGGGTAATACGGTTAACTGGTTACCAATTGGGTAATACGGTTAACTGGTTACCAATTGGGTAATAAGGTTCACTGTTTACCAATTGGGTAATACGGTTCACTAGTTACCAATTGGGTAATACGGTTCACTGTTTACCATTTGGGTAATACGGTTCACTAGTTACCAATTGGGTAATACGGTTCACTAGTTACCAATTGGGTAATACGGTTCACTAGTTACCAATTGGGTAATACGGTTCACTGTTTACCAATTGGGTAATACGGTTCACTAGTTACCAATTGGGTAATAAGGTTCACTGTTTACCAATTGGGTAATACGGTTCACTAGTTACCAATTGGGTAATAAGGTTCACTGTTTACCAGTTGGGTAATACGGTTCACTAGTTACCAATTGGGTAATACGGTTCACTAGTTACCAATTGGGTAATACGGTTCACTGTTTACCAATTGGGTAATACGGTTCACTAGTTACCAATTGGGTAATAAGGTTCACTGTTTACCAATTGGGTAATACGGTTCACTAGTTACCAATTGGGTAATAAGGTTCACTGTTTACCAGTTGGGTAATAAGGTTCACTGTTTACCAGTTGGGTAATACGGTTCACTGTTTACCAATGGGGTAATACAGTTCACTGTTTACCAATGGGGTAATACAGTTCACTAGTTACCAATTGGGTAATAAGGTTCACTGTTTACCAGTTGGGTAATACGGTTCACTAGTTACCAATTGGGTAATACGGTTCACTAGTTATCAATTGGGTAATACGGTTCACTGTTTACCAATTGGGTAATACGGTTCACTGTTTACCAATTGGGTAATACGGTTCACTAGTTACCAATTGGGTAATAAGGTTCACTGTTTACCAATTGGGTAATACGGTTCACTAGTTACCAATTGGGTAATAAGGTTCACTGTTTACCAGTTGGGTAATAAGGTTCACTGTTTACCAGTTGGGTAATACGGTTCACTGTTTACCAATGGGGTAATACAGTTCACTGTTTACCAATGGGGTAATACAGTTCACTAGTTACCAATTGGGTAATAAGGTTCACTGTTTACCAGTTTGGTAATACGGTTCACTAGTTACCAATTGGGTAATACGGTTCACTAGTTACCAATTGGGTAATACGGTTCACTGTTTACCAATTGGGTAATACGGTTCACTAGTTACCAATTGGGTAATAAGGTTCACTGTTTACCAATTGGGTAATACGGTTCACTAGTTACCAATTGGGTAATAAGGTTCACTGTTTACCAGTTGGGTAATACGGTTCACTAGTTACCAATTGGGTAATACGGTTCACTAGTTACCAATTGGGTAATACGGTTCACTGTTTACCAATTGGCTAATACGGTTCACTAGTTACCAATTGGGTAATAAGGTTCACTGTTTACCAATTGGGTAATACGGTTCACTAGTTACCAATTGGGTAATAAGGTTCACTGTTTACCAGTTGGGTAATAAGGTTCACTGTTTACCAGTTGGGTAATACGGTTCACTGTTTACCAATGGGGTAATACAGTTCACTGTTTACCAATGGGGTAATACAGTTCACTAGTTACCAATTGGGTAATAAGGTTCACTGTTTACCAGTTGGGTAATACGGTTCACTAGTTACCAATTGGGTAATACGGTTCACTAGTTACCAATTGGGTAATACGGTTCACTGTTTACCAATTAGGTAATACGGTTCACTAGTTACCAATTGGGTAATAAGGTTCACTGTTTACCAATTGGGTAATACGGTTCACTAGTTACCAATTTGGTAATAAGGTTCACTGTTTACCAGTTGGGTAATAAGGTTCACTGTTTACCAGTTGGGTAATAAGGTTCACTGTTTACCAGTTGGGTAATACGGTTCACTGTTTACCATTTGGGTAATACGGTTCACTGTTTACCATTTGGGTAATACGGTTCACTGGTTACAAAAGAGGTTTACCAATGTTTTCTCCTATATTATCCAGAATTGCATCTGACAGTTAAGATTGCAGAGTTCATTTCGTTCTTTTTATATTGGATATTTTTAATTACGTCTGAATTGGATTCTCCAAAATTTAATCAACATTAGTATATAATATCATATTAGTCCTTTATAAATGGTAAAGAGTTCTATTATTTATAATGGGAATTATATATAATTTATGCTATTATTGTAGATGTCTCATTATTCTAATTTATTGAAGATAATGTTATTAAAATATTATATGGAAACATATATAAATAATGCTTTTTTTATATAAATGTATTAAAGATAAATTAAAAATTAAAAGATAGAGATAAAGTACTTGAATGCGTTTAACTTTATTTAGTAATATTTGTCATTCTTTATACTTAATTTTATCGGAATAAACCTTATGATTTATTGAAAAAAAATATATTTGGAATAATAATAAACCTTTTCCAAAATATAATTTCCTATTATTTTTAATTAAATATTGCTTTTTCATAAATAATTTGGGCTTTAATTTTTTGCTCAATATTTGAAACGAGATATGTAATTTATACTTTTTTTTAAATCACATATTATATGGCTAAAAATATTGAAATAAAATATTTTATATTTAACTATTTTGAGCACATTTATTCTAATTTATTTACTATCTAAATATATTAGACAAAAAAGTGTGTAGTTTTAAATATTTTATACTAATAATATACTTCACTTTATCATTTGCTTTTACGGGACATCCTGTGATAAGAGATGTGTGACTTAAAATAGATCGATTATCAGAAAAAATAGAGTAATAGTAGCGATAAAGCCACAGAACTACAATAGTGTAATTTTAGCTTTAGTTCAAGTGAAATAGTGATATTTAACAGAAATTAACTTTATTTAAGGATGAATGATGTAAATGTAGTGGTTAGAGATTACTAATTAATAATTTAGACAGAATACTAATGAAGAGAAACAAAAATCATTTTTGAAGATAATTATAAAATACCTACAAATACATTGATTACAAGAGGTTTTGCCCTTTTTGATTCTGACGGCTTCTGCCATAGACATGAAATTGTATGTTATTTTTACCACTATTATGTGTATGTTTGTCTGTGAGCTTCTCTTCAGCAATGTACATGATGGAACCATGGAACATGACTGAAATATCAGTCATGTTCCCACACAAAGTATATAAAATAACAGACATTTCAGCTCTGGGCCTGTGAATGGTATACTGAATGTATCTTTTTAAAGTTATAAAGTATTACTTAATACTATTATACAAAATTTAAACAAATAATACTAATAATATTCAATTAATTCACCATTATAATCTGTCTGTTGAACAATGTAATAAATGATTGCAAATGGTTTAGTTTTGATTGCATTATTGGCTTTAGTAAGAAAGTAGTACAAATACACAACTTATAGCGCTTACGAATGACTATAGCATTTAGTATCTACCTATTTATTAAACTTTGCTAATTACATAAGAATATAGACTGAAATGGTATGATTAACTATTTAATATTAAGAATTGATTTATGAGAAATATGAGTGAGGTTAAGTTGAAATATGAGTATGTATGAGATTTATAAATTGGTCTTTGTTAACGATATTGAGATTTTACATATAATGTAGATTGAATGCAGACTAATTGGTCGGAATTTATTATGAATCACGATTGAATTTTCATCGAATAATTCATCGTTGAAGATAAATGATCCTATTATCAACGATTATTCATCTGTATTCACCGATTGAAATTCGATGATCTAGATTTCATTGACCGGCTTGAAGCTACGTATGGTACATCAAAGCATCAGTAATAGTTGATGTCATTCATCCACCTGTTGAGGACATAGTAAAGACATAGTAAAGACATAGTAAAGACATAGTAAAGACATAGTAATACCATAGTAAAGACATAGTAAAGACATAGTAAAGACATAGTAAAGACATAGTCATGGAATGTAATATCTATCAGAGGATAGCATCAAAGACAATATCTACTTAATAATGATAAGCTATCATTAATTGTAATGATGTATTGCTATGTCTACTAATTACTGTGTAGGGTTTGTACTACATTATACATAGTAAGCAATTAAGTTACCGAATGATTAATTTGTATATGTTGTTATTTGCACATCACTATACATATTATTTTATTTATTTTAACGGTTTTACAAGCCTCGAGATTTATTTGCCATAAAACTGACTAGAGGCTGAGATAATTAATTTAATGGGAAAATCATTTAAATGCTATTAAACCAAAACTGCGGAAAAGTATTCATATTTTCTTCTCAAGTGCATTAATTTAGCATTAAATGATATTTAAGTGAATATTAAAATGTTTTATTATCAAGTTCTTTCCATGAATTTCTTATTTAATAAAGTTCCGTTATTCAGGATACAATAAGCGAAACTGTTAAAAATATATTCTACCAACATTATAACAATGTTAATTCATCAACATTATAACAATGTTAATTCATCAACATTATAACAATGTTAATTCATCAACATTATAACAATGTTAATTCATCAACATTATAACAATGTTAATTCATCAACATTATAACAATGTTAATTCATCAACATTATAACAATGTTAATTCATCAACATTATAACAATGTTAATTCAGCATAATAGCAATGTTAATTCAGCAATATAACAATGTTAATTCAATATTATAACAATGTTAATTCAACATAGTAGCAATGTTAATTCAGCATTTTAACAATGTTAATTCAATATTATAACAATGTTAATTCAACATAATAGCAATGTTAATTCAGCATTTTAACAATGTTAATTCAATATTATAACAATGTTAATTCAATATTATAACAATGTTAATTCAACATAATAGCAATGTTAATTCAGCAATATAACAATGTTAATTCAATATTATAACAATGTTAATTCAACATAATAGCAATGTTAATTCAGCATTTTAACAATGTTAATTCAATATTATAACAATGTTAATTCAACATAATAGCAATGTTAATTCAGCATTTTAACAATGTTAATTCAATATTATAACAACGTTAATTCAACATAATAGCAATGTTAATTCAGCATTTTAACAATGTTAATTCAATATTATAACAATGTTAATTCAACATAATAGCAATGTTAATTCAACATTTTAACAATGTTAATTCAATATTATAACAATGTTAATTCAACATAATAGCAATGTTAATTCAGCATTTTAACAATGTTAATTCAATATTATAACAATGTTAATTCAACATAATAGCAATGTTAATTCAGCATTTTAACAATGTTAATTCAATATTAAAACAATGTTAATTCAACATAATAGCAATGTTAATTCAGCATTTTAACAATGTTAATTCAATATTATAACAATGTTAATTCAACATAATAGCAATGTTAATTCAGCATTTTAACAATGTTAATTCAATATTATAGCAATGTTAATTCAACATAATAGCAATGTTAATTCAACATTTTAACAATGTTAATTCAATATTATAACAATGTTAATTCAACATTTTAACAATGTTAATTCAATAATATAACAATGTTAATTCAACATTATAACAATGTTAATTCAACATAATAGCAATGTTAATTCAGCATTTTAACAATGTTAATTCAATATTATAACAATGTTAATTCAGCATTTTAACAATGTTAATTCAATAATATAACAATGTTAATTCAATATTATAACAATGTTAATTCAACATTTTAACAATGTTAATTCAATATTATAACAATGTTAATTCAGCATTTTAACAATGTTAATTCAATAATATAACAATGTTAATTCAACATAATAGCAATGTTAATTCAACATTTTAACAATGTTAATTCAATATTATAACAATGTTAATTCAACATAATAGCAATGTTAATTCAACATAATAGCAATGTTAATTCAATATTATAACAATGTTAATTCAACATAATAGCAATGTTAATTCAACATTTTAACAATGTTAATTCAATATTATAACAATGTTAATTCAACATAATAGCAATGTTAATTCAACATAATAGCAATGTTAATTCAGCATTTTAACAATGTTAATTCAACATTTTAACAATGTTGATTCAACATTTTAACAATGTTAATTCAACATTTTAACAATGTTAATTCAATATTATAACAATGTTAATTCAACATAATAGCAATGTTAATTCAGCATTTTAACAATGTTAATTCAATATTATAACAATGTTAATTCAACATTTTAACAATGTTAATTCAATATTTTAACAATGTTAATTCAACATTATAACAATGTTAATTCAACATTATAACAATGTTAATTCAACATTATAACAATGTCAATTCAGCAATATTACAATGTTAATTCAACATTTTAACAATGTTAATTCAACATTTTAACAGTGTTAATTCAACATTTTAACAATGTTAATTCAACATTTTAACAATATGAACATAACAATCTATACCAAGTTAATTCAATATTTAACAATACTAATTCAACATTCTCACAATATCTATTAACTGTTTGTATAATGATTCCGGTTCGTTATACCATTATTCCATCAGATAAGTGCCCCATCATTTCTCTAACAGTCTAATTACCAATAACTGCACCTGTCTGTAATGACTACTGCTAATTTAATAAGGGACACGAACAGGTAAAACATCTTCGTGATCGTCACAGACACTCACCGTGTTAGGAATATCAGTTTAGGGGATTTGCGTGCACGGAAAGTATATGTCAAAACTCGGTGTGAATTCATATGAAATAATTAATATAAAATGAAATGACTAATTTATGAAAATGAAAATATTTATTGAATAAGAGATAAAAAAGAAAATTTATATATTTTATTATTGGAAAAGTATAGTCAATTAAAATATAAAAATCGCGGCACAAACAATAATTTATTTATTATATCACTGTTCAAATAGTTACATCTCTTGCCGGTAAGAAATAGAAAGTAAATATCTCTGTAAATCAATCCACTGCATTGGACTGCATAGTGTTTAATCAAACACAGTATTAGCATTAATGCACTTTGCATACTGTAGCAATGCGTGAGTGAAGGCACAACCAATGAGAGGAAACCCAGTCAAAAAATTAGAAGGGGTTGTTCGAAAATCTAACAATCGGTTTTGTTCGTATTTTATCGTGAAATGTCAGACAGTATCATCTGGGATGTCCGACGAAAGACGATAGACTATAAGTGTTTTTAAATGATCGTAGATTATGCTAGAATTTTGGTTGAATTATTTACCGCCGTATACTAATAGCTTTCTGTCGTCGTACATTAAAGCCGACGATAACGATTGTAGCTTAGATGACAAAATACGGTACGATTTTGTCAATAATTAGACTGATAGTGGTAGTACTATTGGTAGTGATAGTACTATTGATAGTACCAGTGATAGTACTATTGATAGTACCAGTGATAGTACTATTGATAGTACCAGTGATAGTACTATTGATAGTACCAGTGATAGTACTATTGATAGTACCAGTGATAGTACTATTGATAGTACCAGTGATAGTACTATTGATAGTACCAGTGATAGTACTATTGATAGTACCAGTGATAGTACTATTGATAGTACCAGTGATAGTACTATTGATAGTACCAGTGATAGTACTATTGATAGTACCAGTGATAGTGGTTTGTCATGTAGATAAGGCACTGCAGACAAGGACGTACTTGTTTAAATTGATTCACTTAATAGACTCTGATTTACAGATACATGACATGATGCATTTCATTCATTGGTAGGTATCAGTGATACGGAAATGTGATACAGGAATCTGATACAGGAATGTGATAAGGGAATGTGATAAGGGAATGTGATAAGGGAATGTGATAAGGGAATGTGATAATGGAATGTGATAATGGAATGTGATACAGGAATGTAATAATGGAATGTGATAATGGAATGTGATAATGGAATGCGCTAATGGAATGTGATAATGGAATGTGATAATGGAATACGCTAATGGAATGTGATAAAGGAATGTGATAAGAGAATTCGATAATGGAATGTGATAATGGAATGTTATAATGGAATGTGATAAAGGAATGTGATAAGGGAATGCGATAATGGAATGTGATAATGGAATGTGATATAGGAATGTGATAAGGGAATGTGATAAGGGAATGTGATAAGGGAATGTGATATAGGAATGTGATGAGGGAATGTGATACGGAAATGTGATAAGGGAATGTGATAAGGGAATGTGATGAGGGAATGTGATAAAGGAATGTGATAAGGGAATGTGATGAGGGAATGTGATGAGGGAATGTGATAAGAGAATGTGATAAGGGATTGTGATATAGGAATGTGATAAGGGAATGTGATATAGGAATGTTATGAGGGAATGTGATACGGAAATGTGATAAAGGAATGTGATAAGGGAATGTGATGAGGGAATGTGAAAAGGGAATGTGATAAGGGAATGTGATGAAGGAATGTGATGAGGGAATGTGATAAGAGAATGTGATACGAGAATGTGATGGAGAAAATGTGATGAAGAAATGTGATATGGATTTTCATAAGGGAATGTGTTACCTAAAAAAATACGGAACCCAAATTTAAATTAGCATATCTTAACAACAATTGAAGCTGCGTGTTTCCTTTAGCGTCATTTCGATAGTTGAACTCTTAATTCATCCAGAGTAACATTTTCATTGCATTTTATTCATTGGTGATGGGTTGTGGTACTCAAACACCCACAGTACTCGTAAAGTGGGTGTTAACTTAGCCAATGAACCAATCTGACAATTAGAAACTTCTGATAGACCTATCGTCATGACCTATAACATCCACTTCCCGAGTACTGTGAAGCTCTCAAACCAAAGAGCTATTATGTAAGTAATGACAACCAACATGTGAGTATTCACTCCCCAACAAATCACATGTGCATAATAGTGAGGGTAGTTTCTAGCCTCCTTACCTCATATATCGCTAAATATTTTGGCAAATCTTTCACAGGCCCATAACCCAATTTATAACTTAGCGGTTAGCTCATAATTTCATTAATAAAAGTTAGACAAACTATTTTGCGATACAAAAGAGTTAGTAAATTAGTATGGAAGTTATAATTTGGTGAGAAGAGATAGGGAGGAGAGATAGGGGAAGAGAGAGAGATAATATAGGGAGAGTGTCATGGAGATAAAGAGATTTTTCACTTAATTTTAGGGTCATAGTTTTAGGAGAGAATATCAAAAAGTATAGTTTCAAGTGAATCATTTTAAGCAGTGTAACATTTTATCGTTTATTTTGTCCTTATTTGTCATATCAAATAATATGAAGATATAAAAATTATAATATTACAACAGTAAAAACATTTTCATTCATATTGTTAGGTCACATGACTTGTCTCACAAGTCAGAATCGGGTCATTTTGACTCATTTTTACATCTGTGACTCATCCTTCATACAATGATTTTCTTTAACAAATATAATGAGTCTCTCAAACTATATTTTTGGACATAGGAATTTTACATTATTTAGTTAAAATACATTTTAAGCGGTGGAGTTGATTATAAAATCTTTTACATTAAAAAAAAAAGATTCCAATGCCATGAAAATATATTTTAATTATTATCAAAATGATGGCATTCATAATTTTAGGGAAAAATGAAATAATTTCAACAAATACCAAATTCATCAAAAATAAACGAACTTAAAATTCAGTATAAACATTATTCAATCAAAATGGAAATAAACATTTCATAAAACGTTATGTTCAATATTGAAACACCTATGACATTTTAAAATTCAATCTTATTAGAAAAACAGTTACAGTCCTACAATTAAATAGTTACGTAACAACCAATAAATTGGATTCGGATCTTTATTTTAATCAGAGACTGAAATGAAAGAGAATTCTTGTGTAAATGAAATTCCAAAAGCAACAAATAGGAAGAACACGAGAAAATAATGAAAGTGAAATAACAACAAACAAATAAATTATGCAATGTGCATTTATTGACGGCACATGTATGAATACTCACAGAAAAAGTTATGTTTGGGCAGTTAAAAAGTTCTCTGTTTTACAGCGACTATTATGAAACAATTTTTATTTTAGAAGATATTTATATAATTGAAGGACAAATAAGTGACAGAAAAGAAACAAATGAACATTCTAAAACAAAATGGTACTTTTTGAAGTACCTAAATATGAATTACTACAATTATACTCAATAACCGAAATATTTTTACAGTAAAAGTAGATTGAGAGGCTTAACTCAGTATACAGTACACGACACATTTGAGGAACCTTCGGTCTGCAATATGCTCAAGCCTAAAGTTTCAACATTTAATAAATATTCATCCAAATAAAAGTCAATTTAAACATTTGTTAAAATATTTAAATAATCTCCTAACTAACTAGTATTCAGATAACATGCTCGGAGCTACGACGTAATCCTAATCTTCCTGACGATTCGAAACAAGCTCTGAGCCCAGCTGAGCTAAGAACAGAAAACTAACGACTATCCTCTTTTTCCACAAAGTTCCAAATCCATCCCACTGGATATATCTACTAACACTCCATTGGTTTGTTCCAATGACAGCAATTATCTTAATCTCACCATTATTCCACCAAAATACGATCCGTATCCTGTCTTCAACATCTTTTAACATTTCCAGGTTTAAGGCTGCTTCACACATCACCGATATCCGTCCGGGACATCACCGGTCAGTGATTTTTTATCACTGAGGCGAGCTGGTACTGTGTGAATAGGTCCGTTGAAATTAATGTAACGATATATTTTTTCACTGACACCGAATCACTGAGAGGAGAGTGACGGAGACGGACCGGTGACGTGCCGGACAGATATCGGTGATGTGTGAAGCAGGTTTAATCGAAGTCCCTTCTCTCGACTCTTCTCTCGACTCTTCTCATCAATCGCAATATCACAGGAAATCAAAAATTAATTTGTAGTTCGGAAACATTAAACCACAAGCAATTTTATATCCTATTAAATCCTGCTGACTGTGGAATTTCTAAACCGTAAGAAATCTTCTAACAAGTTATATAAATATAGGCAGTTGCAATTAAGGATATATAATTATTCCAATAAGTAAATTTAACCAAACAATCTCGGTTCGCATTACATTCCCTTAATAACCTAATCAGAAGTCGCTACTAAATATTATGCAACTTTTTTTCTCTATTTATTATAGACTAGTGACTTCCCAATCAAAAATTATGGACTGTAAATTTTTGGTTATTGTATAATTATTCAGATTTTGTAAAAAAAATCGGAATTTTCTGTTATCTGCACATCTTCCATCAAGATTTCTCTAAAAACTTGTGGACTCTAATTTCAATTAAATTGTTCGAAATGTTATATAAATTTCACCGGATTTCTTAAATAAAATTCATTGGACTTTTTTATAATAAATGTTTTCCATCTTTTATAAAATTTTCTATTTTTTGTTTTAACTCTATTTTTTTGTATTATTAGATTTATTTTGTAATGCATATTTTTTATAATCTCAGATTTTTAATCCCGCATTTTTTTGTAATCCCGGATTTTTTGTAATCTGGGTATTTTGATATTTCGGATTTCTTAATTAGTATCCCCGATATTTCAAATCTTGGATTTTTTGATCTCGCATTTTTGTAACCTGTATTTTCCGATCATTCTGATTTTTTTAATGCAGAGTTTTGGTATATGACCATTATTGCACGGTGTGCCCAAAATGGTTATGTTTCTTCAGTCCAAAATTTCAAAAATATAATAAACTGCGCATAAGTTTCTATCGATACAGTTAATGCAAGCATAATGTTTTTGCGAATAAGGATTTTTAGGATAACTCATCCTGATAGGTCGACAAGGAGTAGGAGCCAACATGGGGCGGAGCACTAAATTGTCAGTGCTCCGCCCCCTGTTGACTTCTCCTCCTTGTAAATAGTTACGAGTTGAATTAAATTATATTTCACATAATAAGAACTCTGAAACTCTCGACATTTATGGCTGTAATGTAGTTTGTTGTACTGCACTCTTCATGATTGTTAAATGACCTGGGAAGGGGCTTCGGAAGACAGCTCATTATTGGCCAATCTCAATAGCCAATCAATAAGCTAGTAGTCTGTAAAAGATTTATCCGAAATGAATACTATTTGAAAACTACATTCTTAGTAGTAAAGTTTTAATTTCTAACCTTAGAGGTTCAACCCTTATTTTATGTATGGAGTATTAACGTATATTAAATATTAAAGCGGAACATTTTTCAAGCAACAAACCAACAGAATAATAGACTCTGTATTATTATATCAGGTGATAACTGCCTCAGTTGTTTGATAGACTTATTACTCTATTCATCACACCCTGTTTTTACTGTCTCAGTTGTTTGATAGACTCTTCACTCTATTCATCACACCCTGTTTTAACTGTCTCAGTTGTTTGATAGACTCTTCACTCTATTCATCACACCCTGTTTTAACTGCCTCAGTTGTTTGATAGACTCTTCACTCTATTCATTTCACCCTGTTTTAACTGCCTCAGTTGTTTGATAGACTCTTTACTCTATTCATCACACCCTGTTTTAACTGCCTCAGTTGTTTGATAGACTCTTTACTCTATTCATCTCACCCTTTTTTAACTGTCTCAGTTGTTTGATAGACTCTTTACTCTATTCATCACACCCTGTTTTAACTGCCTCAGTTGTTTGATAGACTCTTTACTCTATTCATCACACCCTTTTTTAACTGCCTCAGTTGTTTGATAGACTCTTCACTCTATTCATCACACCCTGTTTTTACTGTCTCAGTTGTTTGATAGACTCTTCACTCTATTCATCACACCCTGTTTTAACTGCCTCAGTTGTTTGATAGACTCTTCACTCTATTCATCACACCCTGTTTTTACTGTCTCAGTTGTTTGATAGACTCTTCACTCTATTCATCACACCCTGTTTTTACTGTCTCAGTTGTTTGATAGACTCTTTACTCTATTCATCACACCCTGTTTTTACTGTCTCAGTTGTTTGATAGACTCTTCACTCTATTCATCACACCCTGTTTTAACTGCCTCAGTTGTTTGATAGACTCTTCACTCTATTCATCACACCCTGTTTTTACTGTCTCAGTTGTTTGATAGACTCTTCACTCTATTCATCACACCCTGTTTTTACTGTCTCAGTTGTTTGATAGACTCTTTACTCTATTCATCACACCCTGTTTTAACTGCCTCAGTTGTTTGATAGACTCTTCACTCTATTCATCACACCCTGTTTTTACTGTCTCAGTTGTTTGATAGACTCTTTACTCTATTCATCACACCCTGTTTTTACTGTCTCAGTTGTTTGATAGACTCTTTACTCTATTCATCACACCCTGTTTTAACTGTCTCAGTTGTTTGATAGACTCTTCACTCTATTCATCACACCCTGTTTTTACTGTCTCAGTTGTTTGATAGACTCTTTACTCTATTCATCACACCCTGTTTTAACTGTCTCAGTTGTTTGATTTTTCTCTGTATTTAGCAGTGACAAAGCATGATAATTCCTCTCCTCCTTCATTAGCTGCTCTCACAAAGTTCCCCTCTACAGTGTCAGAGTGGCTGCAGTCTTCGCTACTGTAATTGCCACTCAAATCTCTCACTCAAACATAAATGAAGAGTGTGACATTCTCATGTGGAATAGTTTTTGTTTGGAATAGTTGATTTTTTTAGAATAGTTGATTTTTTTGGAATACAATTTTCTTTAGAATAGTTGATTTTTTTTTGTTTGGAGTAATAGATTTTTTTTGGAATAGTATTTTCTTTAAGAGTAGTTGATTTTTTTCTTTGGAATACTTAATTTGTTTGTTTGGAATAGTTCATTTTTTTAGAATTGTTTTTTGCTTTGGATTAATTGATTTTTTTTGTTTTTAATAGTTGATTTTCTTTTGTTTTGAATAGATGATTTTTTTTAATAGTTGTCTTTTTTCTTTGGAATAGATGATTTTTTTTTAAACTTGTTGAATTCTTTTGTTTTGAATAGTTGATTTTTTTTAATAATTTGTTTATTGGTTTGGAATATTTGATTGGCTTCGATTATCTCTTTTTTTTTTTTGTTTTGCTATATTTTTTTATTTCGAATATTAGACTCTTTAGATTTAGAAAGATTGATTTTATAGGTCTGAAAAATTGATATTTTAGTTTCGAATACTTGAATATGATTTTTTTTGTTTTGAATATGATTTATTTGTTTCAACATTTGATTTCTTTTTGTTTGCAATTTTTTAATAATTTATTTAATCAGTTTCAATTTCTTTACTCCAATTTCATTCTTTATTTATCAATTATTTTTTTCTTCTAGATTTAATGGAAAAATATCGTTTTTAAAGCAAAAATATTTTTTTAAATACTTTAATATTTTTAATTATTTCAACAACCTTCTATATTATTTATCAGTAAAACAAATAACTCTATTTCTTTACAATATAATATTTCTCATTTTATGAAAATAAATAAATATGATTGTAACAACATTCAAAAACAATTTCACAAAGACTGATTCAATTAGCAGTATTATTTACATGTTTTTATTTATTTCTCATAAAATATTCTCAAACAAAGTTATATAATAAAAATAAATCATTTGAACTTTCATTTCTATTATTCGATAAAAAGATTTCACCGTCACATCTTTATCTAATTATTAATTTAATTTATTGATAACATCACAAATATTATTGCTTCAATTGTTTCCATAAATAATAAATAAAATAATAACAATTAAATATTAGAAGTTAAAACTTTATTCACTAATACTGCAACCAATTCTAAAGCAAACACATGGTTGCCATATGGCTATCATGTGGTAATACAGTATATATGTGTGTAATCTATAATATCCTAATGTAACTAATAACTAAAGTAGAACTCCTCTATAAGGAACTCCTGTATAATGAAGTAAAATGAACCATATCCTATATAGTAGATACACTTACAGTGAACATATTTAGTTTAAAATCTGCCACAAATATTGGTAAGTTTTCTATGAATCTCTATATAATAAATAGAGTCTACCAAATCCTCCATAATCCTGAGTTTTAGAGTTCTGAGAAATGAAAAACGCTGTATAATTAATATATTTAAAAAATAAAGAAACTATTTCGCACAGGCATGAAGGACCATTTAAAAACCATATCAAATAGAGATTGTATAAATATTTAATTATCAAATCACATTGACATGTGAATAACCATTATTGTAGAATATGCTTGCCATGTGTAATTTACCACATTCATAGCAACATGTAAAATACAATACTCATAACATATATGTTAATCACACATAATTTACGATATTACAATGTAAAGCACATGTAATGCAACACATGATTTCCATTTCAAAAGGGTACACATGTTTTGAATGAGTAAGTGCCACATGGTATACACATGTTTTAAATGAGTAAGTGCCACATGGTATACACATGTTTTGAATGAGTAAGTGCCACATGGTATACACATATTTTGAATGAGTAAGTGCCACATGGTATACACATGTTTTGAATGAGTAAGTGCCACATGGTATACACATGTTTTGAATGAGTAAGTGCCACATGGTATACACATGTTTTGAATGAGTAAGTGCCACATGGTATACACATGTTTTGAATGAGAAAGTGCCACATGGTATACACATGTTTTAAATGAGTAAGTACCACATGGTATACACATGTTCTAAATGAGTAAGTACCACATAGTATACACATGTTTTGAATGAGTAAGTGCCACATGGTATACACATGTTTTAAATGAGTAAGTACCACATGGTATACACATGTTTTGAATGAGTAAGTACCACATGGTATACACATGTTTTGAATGAGTAAGTGCCACATGGTATACACATGTTTTAAATGAGTAAGTACCACATGGTATACACATGTTTTGAATGAGTAAGTACCACATGGTATACACATTGATTTGTTTGCAGGCAATGGGTGTAATTCAAGTTGTAGATAGTTCCTTTACTCTATATGACTGAATAAGAATCCTTTGAACATTAGATAGTTCCTTTACTCTATTCACAGTTCACTCAAGAAATAGTTTTTAGTGCTATACCTTTATACCACAATACTTACTTTTCTAAATAACTGTTTCACAATTGAGTTTCTCCAGACTAACTCAATTTCCCACTAAATCAGTTGAGTAAATTTGAATTGAAAGAACATTACATTATACAGCTATTAAATTGAACAATAATTATAGTTTAATTTTAATGGATTTTTTTAAAACAATTTGACTCGTAATTTGAATTTATAAATTTCAGTTTTCGGTGAAACTTTTAGAAATTCTTTATCATCATATAATTTTTTATATTAAATTCAAAATGTGAATATTATCCTGAATTTTAAAGAATAAATAAATTAAATTAAAGGTACATACAATCACAGTGATTATATATCTTTCAATAATTTCTTTAAAGCAGTTTTTAACTTGCTAAAAAATGGATCAAAAGTTTGCTAGGTACTTCAAAATTGAATTAAATAATTAAATTGATTATTTTTGATAATAATTGATAATGTCTCTAATAAATTTTATATAAATTAATAATATCTAACACAATTTAAAATAAAAAGAATTATTACTCAGATATCAGTTCATACCATCCATTCATTAAAGGAACATATCGCTATACTCTAACACTCACAGTGTTCGGGAAATTATGATAGATATGTCATATATTTTGAAGGACATCCACTGTCCGAGTACTGTGATGTTCCAATACCTAGTTTTAAAATTTCAATCAAAATTTCCGGTGATCTCATTTTATAATGATTTTACTAAAGAACAATATTGGAAAAAGTTGAGATTATGAATACTAAAATGTGTAGTGTATTTATCAAAGCTGATAACATCATTAACAGTTGTAAAATGATACGTAACATTAGTAATTGTGACATGTTTCGACAATTATTTAACATGTGATTTGAGCAGGAAATTTGGGCTCAGAATATTCAGTCTCAGAATATATATAAAACTTATAAATTAGATGTACGCCACCCCCAACCCCCCTGCCAGGTTATTAAACAATCATGAAGTGTGCAGTACAAAAAACTAGCGGATACAACAAACTACATAACGACAACTTATGATGAGAATCCATTTATAAATCCAAGACCCAAATTTCCGGCCACCATTTATTTCAACTGAATAATAAACAGCCTCTCATTTATCATGTAAATTAATGCAGTTTTAATATTAATTAATATAACTAATTTGGAAAGGATGAGATGGACGCGTTGGTGAGTGTATTAGGTTTTAATTAAATATCTGAAATATTAACGAATAATTTCAGTACTTAATTAAGAGTTCATATTAATTAGAATAATAATTGACAAATAATATGAAAATGTAAAGATACAATTTATGTAATTATACATATAATAATTAATAAAATTTACTGTTTGTATTTAAAATATTTATGATAATGAAAAATATAAAAATAAAAAACCTATTTTAGAAATTCGGGTTCAATAATATTTTGGAAATTATTCTTACGTAATGGAATTAGACATAATTCATCACTTTTATTAAAATTATAACAGTAAAAACATATAATCAATATACACTTATATTCATAATGCAGTCTTAAATCTGAGAAACGGCAATAAAAAATAATTAAAATTATATTTCATGATGAAATTTTATTTTTTCAAGTTATTCATAATAATAATTACCTTTTCGCTGTAACAAATGTATGAATACACAAAACTATCGATTAAAAAACATAAATCATTCATAACTAACTCTACCATCATTTAAAAAACAAACACATAAACCAAAATCCTATATAAAAATAAATCACTTTCCCCTCACTTATTTTACGGCACTAAAATACCTCTCTATTCTTAATTAGTTCACACCTCACTGTTTAAAATCTCAGGTGAACCGAGAAAGCCTCAGTGACACACAGAACCTTCCACCACAGCAGCCAAATGTTAACTGGCGACCTTTCTGTGCAGGGTATAGATTCAACCTTTATTGACCATACATCATGGAGGAGAATCCCGCAGACTTTGTTTCTTTGTGATCCTTCATGTAATAATTCACATTAATGTGCCCCATTGATATTAGAAGTGTAATCAGGGGGAAAAACTCCGTTATTTTTCCACAGACGTGTCTCGTATATAATTATGTACACAATGTAACTTACTGAATGTAGATCAGAGAATTTATTAGGGAACAAAATATGAATTGCATATCAAAATATTTCATTTGAAAATGCATATATTTTATTATTTATTCACATATTTATTTTATTTTAATTACTGTGTCTGTACTTCAATTATTGTGTCTGTACTTCAATTATTGTGTCTGTACTTCAATTATTGTGTCTGTACTTCAATTATTGTGTCTGTACTTCAATTATTGTGTCTGTACTTCAATTATTGTGTCAGTACTTCAATTATTGTGTCTGTACTTCAATTATTGTGTCAGTACTTCAATTATTGTGTCTGTACTTCAATTATTGTGTCTGTACTTCAATTATTGTGTCTGTACTTCAATTATTGTGTCAGTACTTCAATTATTGTGTCAGTACTTCAATTATTGTGTCTGTACTTCAATTATTGTGTCAGTACTTCAATTATTGTGTCAGTACTTCAATTATTGTGTCTGTACTTCAATTATTGTGTCAGTACTTCAATTATTGTGTCTGTACTTCAATTATTGTGTCTGTACTTCAATTATTGTGTCTGTACTTCAATTATTGTGTCAGTACTTCAATTATTGTGTCAGTACTTCAATTATTGTGTCTGTACTTCAATTATTGTGTCAGTACTTCAATTATTGTGTCAGTACTTCAATTATTGTGTCTGTACTTCAATTATTGTGTCTGTACTTCAATTATTGTGTCAGTACTTCAATTATTGTGTCTGTACTTCAATTATTGTGTCAGTACTTCAATTATTGTGTCTGTACTTCAATTATTGTGTCTGTACTTCAATTATTGTGTCTGTACTTCAATTATTGTGTCAGTACTTCAATTATTGTGTCAGTACTTCAATTATTGTGTCTGTACTTCAATTATTGTGTCAGTACTTCAATTATTGTGTCAGTACTTCAATTATTGTGTCAGTACTTCAATTACTGTGTCTGTACTTCAATTATTGTGTCTGTACTTCAATTATTGTGTCAGTACTTCAATTATTGTGTCAGTACTCCAATTATTGTGTCAGTACTTCAATTACTGTGTCTGTACTTCAATTATTGTGTCTGTACTTCAATTATTGTGTCAGTACTTCAATTATTGTGTCAGTACTTCAATTATTGTGTCAGTACTTCAATTATTGCGTCTGTACTTCAATTATTGTGTCAGTACTTCAATTATTGTGTCAGTACTTCAATTATTGTGTCTGTACTTCAATTATTGTGTCTGTACTTCAATTATTGTGTCTGTACTTCAAAAATAAGGTTCTTTATATTCACTAGTTTATTCCCTAGTCATTTTTCCCACTAACTAAGTATTATTGTAAAGAAAGTATTTCAAGTTCTGATGAGTAATACATAATTAATTAATGAAGTTATAGCTTATCTTTATAACTGCATCTTAAAACTAGAAGTGAACTAATATTTTTGTGCTTAAATGATAATTAATATAATGATATGCACTAATTGTCAATTACATGCATAGTTTATTATTAATTAGTTTAACTGAATTGTATTTCAATTAACATGAAAAGGAAGAGTTGTTTTTTATTTTTCTCATATGAATTCATTGAAAATCAATAAGCATAGAAATTTCATAATTATTTAAAATATGATTTTTTTTGTTAAATTAAAAAAATATTGTATTTGACCTCAAGTAATTTTTCAAGGCTATAATTGAAAACCGTTTGTTTAAATTGACATTCGAATTTTCAAGAATTTAATTTAGTTTGTCATTATCCTTCTTCCCTATTTTCATAAATTAATTCAGGTCTATTTTTCTTTGGGTCCAAAGCCAAATAGTTGATATTCAGAGAGTTCTGTTTCCAGTCTATTGAGTCACTGGAGATCTGAGAAAGACTTTACAATCTCTTCAATCCCGTGAAATTTGATGGATTGAAGTCTTCTTACTGGGCCAAAAGTTCTGAAAAATGATTCCCTAATGGAAAACAGAACTGTGGCTAAAAGTCATTTCGATCGACGAGCTGAATGGATCACAAAAAATAACTCCAACAACTTTATCGAAAGAAATTTGTTTGAGGTGTCGCGGTTCAGATGAAAGAACTCGAGATTTTAATGGATGGATAGAACACGGTAAAATGTATTGTAAAGCGCAAGTTCACTCATTTATGGGCTAAGATTAATGAATAAAAAGTGAAATTGGTAATAAGAATTATTTAGTATTGTTAATAGGTATTGCAGTAATATTGTCACTTAAAAATTGAAAACAAACATCTTGTAGCAGTTAGAATTCGTCAGTAAGAGATAAAAAGAAGAAACGATGAACGTAGAAGACTTGCAAGACAATAGCTAGAGAGAAAGAAATCCGAATAGGCAACAACATAGAAATGCAAGTTAAGAATTACCTGAAGAAAGACGTGAGGAAATAGGAGATGCTGAATGACACAGAAATACGAGAGATCGATAAACACAAGAAGAACATTTTGAAATGAGAGAAAGAAGGCTCAAGAGCAGAGAAATATTCGCAGAAGACGCACATGGAATTCACTGTTGAATCAAGCAACACGATTTGAAATTGATGTTTGAGAACAAATTGACATGACAATTGTAACTCACATTTTAAAAGTAATGGAAACAAAATGTCACAAATGCGATGGTCTCATGGTTATGGACTTCAAGATTTGCATGTTCTTAGCAATTTTCAACGTGGGAAATATTTCAGAAGAAACATGAAAATTAATAGTGGCATGTCCAATGTCCATGTGCAGTTTGTGCACTTTTAAAGCAATTAACTCTATACCAAATACAGGTCAATCAAGTTATCTGATCCATTGTGTAGTGTACAACTTTACATACTGTTTGGTCCATCAAGAAATAAACCTACCGACTCGCCGTCCTTATAACCATCACTCTATCTTTCATTTTGTAGAGACCCATGTCAAAATTTAAACTTGTACCTTCCTTTTAGTGCTTAAAACAATTTCTCCATATTGTCAATGATTCATAAATGGAATAGTTATTTCTATGCTTTTAAAACCTAGATATAGAATTATTTTATCAAAGGGGTTGTTGTCTAATGAATACCTACCTTCTTTATGTTTGAACTTACTTCATTGTTCATTTTCTGACCATTTGCGCAAAGCCATTTTCACCAGCCATTAATGAAATCGTTATAATATTCACAAAAAATAATAAATCTTCATGAAAATTTAACTGAAGATACTGGATAGAAAATTGTATCTTAAGTAGTTGTTGGAATATACTAATTTAAAGTTGGGTACACTTTTTTCTGGGACATCCTGTATGTATGATTATCAAAAGAAAAAGGCACATAAATGTTCAAACGATGCCATTTAGTTAATATAATGTATTATTACTTGAATAAACAATGCCGCAAAAAAATACTGATTTCTAACTAAAAAAAGTATTGAGCATAAACAGATTCATAAAAAAATTCATATAATATTATATCCAAAATTTAACTTATTTAGATATTACCTCTTCTTTATCTTCTACACTCTACGAGTCTAAAGCTACAGTGATTATACAACACATAGATTTGATGTTTCTATTAGGCGTTAAGTTTGAGACTGATGGCCAAGGATTAAAACTAGGGATATACAATTATTTTATCCGGGGGGACTTTTTTCGCCGGGGGGATTTTTTCCGGATACAATATTTAAAGGAACAGATTGAGCCATTGTATCATTTCAGAGAGATAATCACGGTCATGTGAATGTCATAGGTAACCAAGTTCAAGATGAGATTCGAAACTTTGAAAACTATCGCTATTTTGACGGTTGAAGGTCATGCTTCAAGAAAAATGACAAATTTTCTTAAAGTGATTTTCCTCCAATATTATGCTTGGAAGTCTGGACCTAATTAAGGTAAGTTATATACCAGGAAAAATCGTTTGTAAATCGTTCTCAGGGAGAATTATATTACCTCAAGCTTCTGATACATAACAAGGGAGAAGCAAAATAATAATTATTTTATTTATCTAACATTTTTAGAAACATGTCAGGCACTAAATCTCCTCGAAAATGATAATAAACGGATAAAATTCCCATATTATATGAAAGATGTGAAACACCCTGTAGGTACAACATAGGTTTCTCTTTGTAGCAATTTTGCAATTTTGCGATCCATCGCTGCCTGTTGAAATATACAATAAAACGGATTTTCTACATATAATAATTCATCCGGAACAGGATCAAAGAACGGCTGAAGAAGGTTCTACCAAATTAATATACTTATTGCTATTGATGGAATTCTTCAACAGAACTCTCGGAACACATATTTCCAAGGGCTTCCCTTTCCAAATATTCAAGCAGTATCATTACAAGTGCAGATGAAATGGATGAAAATGATGAGAAATATTTTGTGCCTACAGCATTGCAGTTCATATAGACAAAACTAAATAACTCATACGGTGATAAAATATCTATAGATGAACCAGGAGGCAACAGTAAGACATTTCTGCCTCATCTTAACTGAATAGCGATAACTTATTTGGAGGAAAACTCGTAGTGCCAGGAGAATATTGATACCAGTAGTCAAATGATACCAGTCAAATGATACCAGTAGTAAGACGAGCGCAACGTCAAGAAATCAAAGTTTCGAAGGAATTGAAACGATATACATCTTCTAAATGTATTGGCTGCAGAACTACCACAATTATTGTAACTACTTTGTCACTTTCACACGTCTTCAAATATATGCTCAGTGGCTTCTTCGGGTAGGAGAAGGAACAGTAAGATAAGGAAATATCTTCAAATGTGTGTTAAATTCATAAGAATGAATTTATCAACTTTGTTAACAACAATATCATGACTAATTTCAATGATGGTAACTGGCTTCTTATTCAAAGAAGGTTTGCTTCTACTGTTTGAATATATAAAAAAAAAGGAAAAAAAGGGGGGGAAATATATATAATGACGTCGTTAACGTGATTAATGATGAAATAATGAGATTATTGCCATAAGAGTATTGACACTCTAATTGCTGAAGTCTGCCAAGTTGCACTATACTATCAACAGGAATTTTAAATTTTCTCAGCATCAGCGGACTTCCTCTTCATGTTATTGATTAAAATATTAGTGCTCAATAAAACTTCTCGGAAACATATACCAACATACCAGGCCACTACTTAGTTCTTAACGCTTCATAAACATTCATCACGGCAAGAGCCCTTGGTGGCGTTGAAGATGGAACTACTCTTCTTATATCACGACTATTCTTGCAGTCAGATTTTACTCTCTAGAGGACACAATTTCCTATCAGGCCAGCCTTTAATTGCAATGTAAAGTAATAAAAGACATGGAAAAGAGTTTCAGTAAAAGTGGCCTTTATCTACCATCACCAGTATTCATCCATTACAAGTTGTGTGTCATTTATAGTCGTGTTGCAGCTCCAAATCCGAGTAAAATTTGAGCTCATCAATAGGACTTTGGTATTATACAGGGTGACTCACAAAAAAGTGCACCCAACTTTAAATTCGCATTTTTCAACAACTACTGAAGATGTAGTTTTATTTCAAGAATCATTTTGTTTGTTGAATCTTTCTCCCCCACAGTAAAATTTTCTTAATTTTTTTTTAGGAAAAATTGATAATTGATGGGTGGTGCAAATGGTCAGAAAACGGACAATGAAGTAAGTTCAATCATTAAAAATATCTTCATTACACAAAATCCCCATAAATAAAAACAGATTTATTTCTAGGTTTTAAGAATATTCATATAACTATTCCTTATACAACACATTGACAAACAGGAGAAAAGAAAAGTACTCATAATTGTATCTCTAGAAATATGGTATTGCTTATATACAGTACTTATGTGGATAACCCAACATTTTATAAAATTTAAAGAATATTCAAAATCATCCATGGAGATATAACATAAGCAACGCCATCTATCGGATGTTACGTCAAATTTATGTTAACTATTTATATTAATTTGTGTGGAAATACAGTTACCAAAATATTCCCTAGCGTTAACTAATTAATGTCGCTAAATCATATTTGAGTGCTAAAGTGTTTCATTTGAAGTTACACTCACCTTTAAAGGTTAATTGAGACATCTAAAGCTAAGGGTAAGTTCATTTTAAGGTCAAAGCCTTAATTCAAAGATAAAAAACTGTCATTTGTTAGTCAGTGAAGATACAAAGTTTAAATGTAGAAACTTAAAAGTTTAAATAAAGAAATTTGAAAGTTTAATCCAGTAATTTGTTACTTACCATATTATAATTCTACGTGCTCCTTCCTTTTAGTTAGTTAGTCCGTTTGTTATGCTTACATATCCGTCACATTATTAGATAGGGACATACTAGGTCGGTCTGTCCGTCACAATAGAGGTCGGTCCGTCCGTCACAAAATGGGTTAATCAGACATTCTATCAACAGCGCCTTATAAAGTTGGTGTAAATCAAAGTTATGTCACATAGAGAATAGTTTTGAATGACTATCTATGTACTATGATAAAATAAAGTTTGCTTAAAAAGAACATTGCCTATTGTTGGATGAGTGTAGCGCTAACTCTTCCCATTTGTCATCATTTTTCACATGACTGTGGTATAAACAGCAATATTATGTTTCAGATCTACATATCTCATAGTGATTAAAAAATATCTCTAAATTTATTTAATATGTATCTCTAATATATAAATATATCTTTAAATATATCTAAATATATCTAAAATATATCTCTAATATATTTAACGATAAAGATATTAAGTTTCATTTAATTTATAAAAATTCAATTAAATAAATGAATCTTAAATTTCGAATATTTTTTTCCAATCACAGTTGCCAATTACCCTTTTACGTAAACAAAACTATAGAATTATATTCCATAAACAACTGTCAGAAAGAAGCTTTAATAGTTCACTACAGTTATGATCGATATACCATTACTCATTGTGACTAGTATTAATGGTACTAATCATTGTGACTAGTATTAATGGTATACCAGTATATTGATCATACTAGTGAAGCCCCTACCATTCTGTGGTGCTATAGCAACCAGACTTCCAACCCTCTCTCCCCCGCTAACCCGGGAAAAAATTACACCTAAGAAGTGTTCAGTCAATGGCGAGGAAAAGTAATAGGTATTTTGAAGATGTATATGTGAATGTACATAAGGGAATCTGATCCTTTAATTATGGAAAATTGTGTGATTTATATAGGATTTAATATCCTAAGAGGGTATTAGATATATATGATTAGATATCATTCAGAGTACTCTATATTTAAATGGATAAATTTTTATAATAATAATCATAAGGTATTAAAATTCGAATATAGGTTTCGAGGTGAATGGAACGTCGGCAGTAGAAATTGTAATTTACAATGTTTATTTATATATGTAAGTTTCAAGTTATCGGTCGGTTCAACGTTTTCGATCATATAATAATAATATTTAAATTGTAATTATTTCTAACATCATCAAAAATACGGAACCGTTCTAAAACATGGAATTTACCCTTAATCCTAATAATGAAAATTATATAATTTATTCATGTGACCAGAAACTGAACTATAATTTACAATTTCTAAACTGACGAAGAAGGTACAGGAGTTCGAACGAAAACTCCTCAATATATTAATTTATTCATGCGAATAATATTTTTCAATCTTTTCATGTTTAAAATGGAGTACTAAAAGTTTGAAAATATATGATGAAGAAAATTATTATCAATAAAAGTATAGTGGGTGATTAATTTACAAATAGAAAACTAGAATAATTTACCTAGAAATACACGAGTGTTGAAAAACTGTTACTTTTCAGCTAAAATAAATAATTGGGAAAATTAATGATGCAGTGTCCGATATGGTAAAATCATTTTTTAATTTGATATTGAGTTTCGAGAAAATAGGTATATATTTAAATATATTATAAGTATATGTGTAAACCGATGATTATAAAATATACACACAAACAATTCAAATAGTCTATAGTCGGAGAATTTATAATCGGTAAATCGTTTTATGTCGTCTGTTTCATAAAATTAATATTGATTGTATTTTATCATAAAATATTATAATTCAAGACATTACTGCCAGTTTTCTGTTAAAACACGAATTATAAACCATAATTAAGTGATTTAACTGAATAATACATCACGATTGTATTTAGACAGATAATTTTCTTACAATCGATAATCAAAAATAACCAAATTAATTTTTATTATAAAAAAGTGACAGGTAATTTCGTTAATTAATCACAGTGCAGGTGCTTTATCGGTATTGATGTCGGTGATTATGATGAATTGCCGTGCAGTGCCTTATTATCGTACGCTGGTACTTACCTGTCCAAATTACCTCATCAATATTCATTTATTGAATCAATAGCGTAAAAATAAAAATACTATCAGTATTTTTATCAGTAAATTATAGGGTTTATTCTGATAACATGTCCGTATGTTCTTTTTGTTTACTAAATAAATACCGACTATAAAAGTTTTCTCATAGAGTTTATTAAACAAATAAAATGAGTACATATTGCTCTTGTTTCATTTCAAAATCTGACTCTAAAACTATTATTTTATTGATAAAATCTGGTGTTTAAAATTGGTATTTTATTACTAAAATCTCAACTAAATTGCTTATAAAAAATGACTTCAATATCTAACTTGTTAAAAATCCAAGGAAAACAGCATCCACAATCCGTAATTTATATCCCATATCTTTAGAGTTTAGACATATTATTTTTTACTTCTGCTGCAAAATAATAATAAATTGTACTATTTATTATATTGTGAGTTAGTTTTATAATTTATTCAATGTGTAGTTCGAGAAAGTTTGAAATTATTTATTTTAATTAATGAAGTAATACTTTTATATAATCTTCAATGTAAATTATTCAGCTGATTTGAAATTAGTTTAATGGATAGTAAAATTCAATAAATATTTAAATAGATTTAAAACGTATTATAAATTTACAGTAACAATATGTTTTAAGCATGTATTTAATAAATCATATCAAATCTTTTTCGTGTCTCATAATATTTCCATGTACTAAATTACATCAAGTTATATTTACTGTATTCTTGAACGATCGAAAATTGTATTCATAATAGAGTATTTAACAGCAATATTATAATTATTTAAAATATGCTTTAATATGATTAAAATTAAAATGGGAAAGAAATTTAATAATATACAGGGTGGGGCGTAAGTTTGGAAGCAAATGAAAGTGCATATTATAATCCAACGAAAAATATATTTAATAATTTACAGTTATGTATTATTACATAAGGGTTTTAAGAATTCAAAAATCATAAATTTATTCAAAATGTCCCCCCTTGTTTTTAATAACAGCCTCAAATCTCCTCCGAACTCCTACTGCGGCACGCAACTGTTCTTGTGAAATTTCCTTCCAAGATCTCTGGAGCGAGCGCTTTAAATCATCCACACTGCGATGGAATTTACCACTGGCCTTTGATTCAAGAATGGACCAGGGAGGCCACATTTCTTTGGACCAAAACCGTGGAAGATGGTCATGGCACCAGTTTTGAGTGACATTTACAGTATGTGAAGTCGCGCCGTCTTGCTGAAATGTCCATAGAGTGTCATTACCGAAGTGATCCTTAGCTGACTCCAACATTGGCGTCAAAATATTCTCAATATAACATTTAGCATTGATTTTGGCGCCTTGTTCCACAAAAATTAAACGAGATCTCCAAGTTTCTGAAATGGCGGCCCAGACCATTACTGAAGCAGGTTTCTTAGTTCTGTCGACAGTTTTTTGGTTGTATGGGATGTCTTTTGCACTTTTACCAATTATTCTGTCATTCCTCCGGTTGTGAGCCATTTCCACTGTGAAAATTTTTTCGTCAGACCAAACAATTTCACCAGCCGTGCCAGACTTCAATTCTCTCAGAAGTGCTTTGCTTCTCTCCAATCTCTTTTTCTTTACAGCTTCTGACAGAGTCTGTCTCTTTTGGAGGGTGAAAGAGGACATCTTTAGGTCTTCTTTGACAACTCTTCTCATTGTTCTGGGACTCGCATTAGCTGTTTTGGCTAACAATCGTATTGACCTTTTCGGGTTCCTCCTGATCTTCTCTCGGGCACATTTTATCAGTTGTTTGGTGCGTTGTGAGCGTGGTCTACCACTTCTTGGACGATCAGTCAAGTCTCCTCTCTCATTAAAACGCTTCACACACTTCCAAACAGTCGATCTCGCTATTGAGAGAGTCTTTGAAATGACGGAATCTAACTCCCCGGCACGGTGTAGAGCAATAATGGCTTCTCTTTTGTCTGACATTTTTGAATTGACTAAATTTTTGTAAAAAATAACACTTCCACGTCATAATGTAGTGTCTCTACTATAGTTCAAACCCTATCACCTACTTAGGAACTTATTTTTAAGAATTATATTAATGTTTGAAAAATTGCTTCCAAACTTACGTCCCACCCTGTATAACAATTACTATCTAACTATTATTTCAATTCATATCCATATAATTCTATCTTACATTGATCGGTATTTATATTATATAGTGTATTAAATAAGCTTAATTAATAAAAATTCATGTAAAATGTATTGTAAGTATGTATCATAATTTTATTTATTTTGCTATAATATCAAGTTACGTTGAATGATTTGGCGTGATTCATCATTTAATGTATAATAAATATAGTATTTATTATATTCATTTTTGTTAGTGAAAATGTAATATAGTCTACGGTATTTAGTACCAGTATTTTATTTAAAATATATTAGTAATAAAATGGAGAGATAATGAAAAAAAATTTCCATCATTTATGTACTTTGTAATTAAAAGCTACAATTTAAATACAATGGACTGAAGCAGTAATACTACTTTTTAAAACCATTTTGAATAGTTATAGCCAAGAAAGAATTAAAAGTATTAAAATTAAATAATATACCTTAATAATCCATTCACTACAGTAAATGTATCTAGCCTGCAAAATAGTATTTCTATTTTAAATTAATTAATTGTACTAAATATTAACTCAAACTAAATTTTACTTTATTATAGCAAAGATTTAAATTTGACTAATATCACCACAATTGATTATTAAATTAAAGATACTGATATTAAATTTGCTGCTAATTGATATGTATGTATATATATTCTAAACTTTCTTTTATCTGAAATTGATATAAAGTTAGAATATTAATGACTGGAACACAGAAAGTAATTATGAAATATTTACTGCAGGTGTTAACATTCGCACCAGGGGTTAAACCCCCGCAGTGAACCTTTTCCAAGTTATAATCAAATTCTTTTACACCGAGTGAGTGTACAGTGTGTCTCAGAAAAAAGGCAACCGAAGAAATTAGGCCCCCTTCACACTTGCGTTTCACAACGCCGCCTTTTAAAAAATGCTCATGGCAAAAAGTTTAGCTGCAATTGATTTTAACGGAGCACTTCCCACCTGCCCCTTTTTTAAACAGCGTTTTTTCGAACGCAAGTGTGAAGTGCTACGTTAAAATCAACTGCAGCTAAACTTTTTGCCATGAACATTTTTTTAAAGGCGGCGCTGAGAAACGCAAGTGTGAAGGGGGGCTTACTGTTAGTGATTCTTGTCACCTTGGTTTGAGGATTTGGTCTTAGTCCACAACTTCTATGGACGAAAGTTTATATTAGAAGTATGCCTGTATCCAGTCTACGTAATTATGCAGCTGTAAAGGCTTGTTTTCGGCTCCTCTTTGAAATTTTTAGCACTGAGAGGAGTCGGTACTGTGTGAATAGGTCCGTTGAAATTAATGTAACGATATATTTTTCCACTGACTCTGAAGCACTGAGAGGAGACGGACCGGACAGATCACTGATGTGTTTGGACAAGCCTTGATTGAAATAAGAAAAAAAATTCACAATTGTTATTAAGGATATAATAATTGTTATTTGTTCACAATTAATATTTGTTCACAATTGTTATTTGTTCAAAATTGTCATTTGTTCATAATTGTTATTTGTTTACAATTGTTACATGATTAAGGATATAATAAGTTCGGTTGCCTTTCTTTTTGAGACACCCTGTATAATGTTAACTGGACGAACCTTACAATTCGCAGTAAAAGCATAACATGTACATGTTGTGAATGCTGCAAAATACTATTCAACGGAAACTAATGACTAAATTGAATAAAACTGTATTATACTCAACATAAATAATATTGTTAACAAATATTAAAAGCACCTATAAGTAAAGCAAAATAATGTATATTATTATAGTGAATTATAAAATCATTACACATTATATATTCATAGAACAAATCATAATAGTGTCACTATGACACCGCGGTATAGTTATTAGAATATTATTTTATTATTTATTCATTCATAAATGTTTCCGTATCAATTACATCTTGATTAAGAGTCGCGTTTATTATAACAATTTATTAATCTAATTTACTAGAGGAATTATTTAGCTAGATATTTAAAAGGGAAATTCGCCTAATTTAAATATTGTCACTTTTTGTAGAGAAAAATATTGTGTCTATACAGTTAGACATAAACTTGTCTGCAATATTACAAACAATAGAAAAAAATTGAATTATATTATATGCATGTAACTGTGACTTCACTGGAATATAGTTATAAATCGAACTAGGATATAATTCCAGGATAATTAATAATAATTTTTCTCTATAAAGTAAAATTAATTTACTTTTAATATAAAGGAAACTTGAACAAAAATATAAATAGACCAAAGGGCGCATGCGCTCTACCATTTATGGTGTGTCTGAAATTTCGTCAGTAGATGGCGCTGCAGTTGGAATTTAATTAATTGTATATTTTTAATCTGATATTTAATAATAACATTTTACATATATACTATTTTAATGTTCCTTCATTTATTCAATAGCAAACGAAAAAAAATTGCATAAATGTTTAATTACTGCTCCTTCAAGATAATTATAGGTTCCTATTTTATAGAGTGCATTAAATTGCAATCCTTGGCTTTAATTAATACCGGATGGGACAAAAGTCACTTTACCATTTTAAAATTTTATTACGCAAAAACTATAAAAGATATATGTTCATAGTAAACTGCAAATGGAAGAAAAAATTTGAGATTTTTATTTAAAAAATATTCAAATGGCTTCCATTATTATTCAAGCTGTAGCAGTCCTCCCATCATCTTCAAAGAAATATTAAGGCCCAAAGAATTTAGAGCTGGATAATCAGCACCAGACAGTTACTTTCTGTGAATGGAATAGATGTTCATGAACAATTTGGGTATTAACTATGTTCCAAAATCTACAGTTCTGTTTACTCACGTGTCCACTGATATAAATAGGATATTCATCTGAATAATTCGTCGGTTACCAAATTCATAAATGCTATCATATGAGTTCTTTTTGTTTTTAGTGGTATATGACCTGTAATTCTGGTATCAATCTAATTTTGTTATGATATATAATTTTGCCTCTTTAATATGCGCCGTAGTGAGGTGCAAGACAATTTTAAATCGAGTACAATACTTTCTCTTCAGTGCGAGATGACTTCGATGTTCCAGTTCGCATTTTGTCAGCACATGATCACGTTCGTCTGAATTTTCTGCCAAGGCAAGAATGCAGATTTAAATTATTAACATTTCTGATAAAACATTTCCTTAGTGAAGATTACTCCAGAAAATGATCCATTTTGTTGAAAATAATATTCAACAAATTGAGCCTCTTTCTTCCATGTTGAAATTAGTCATTTTTAGAGCTTTACGATTTCACACATTAAAACGTGTGTTTGAAATATTTGGAATCTTATGTCGAATAGTGATTTCGGTTTATATCTACTGAAACTTCAAAAATTCTTCTTTCATTGGTCGTTTACTAAAGATTTTTATCATTTTTGGTTTGTGCGTAATATAATTTGAAAATGGTAAAGTAACTTTTTGCCTACTCGGTATATAATATGGTACAGGCATTTCCCGCTTTAATTACCAAATCAAAACTCAGTTTAATTACCAAACAGTTACTAAAGCGAGGAAAAGTAACAAGAAATTTATAATTGTCACTCCTTGATTATATATAATATTTTCTATGAGTTATAATGAAAGAAAATTTGTTTTAGATTTAGAGTTCTATATAAGCCTATTATTAAACAGTGTCTCAATGTTTGTAACTGTGATGAAAGTTTAAAGTTGTGAAATTATTAAATGTTTTAAAATCTAACCATAGTTTAACTCTCACTCAGTATAGGTGAGTAATTAATAGATACTTAGATTTCTATAATTATTGTGTTACATTGAACAAACAGCAATTTTTTGCTCTATGAAAAAATTTTGGAAGAAGAGTACTAAAGTTTCAAGCCATTTCATGGTACGTTCTACATTTTCGGACAAGTCCAAAAAGAAAATATATCTAGATTCTGTGCACTTGGTAGAGCACATACCTTCGCCACCGCTTTGACCCGTTCTCTCATAAAATATAATAAACTGTTAACTGGATAATATCCAATCGTCCCACCAAGTTTCATGCAATATGGTTCAATTCTTTTTGTGTTATTTAGTTATAAATGCCTTGACCTTGACCTTTGACCAGATCGCTCCCAAAGCTCTACCAGATGGTTCCTTGACATTGACCAATTATTGTACCATCAAATTTCAGACAATTTGGTTGAATGTTTTTTTAATTGTTGAGTTACAAATGGCCTTGACCTTGATCTTTGACCTTTCCCAAAATCTAATAAAATGGTTCCTGTATATTGACCAATCATCCCACCAAGTTTCATGCAATATGGTTCAATACTTTTTAAGTTATAATTGACCATGACCTTGACCTTTGACCGGGTTACTCCCAAAATTCTGCCAGCAGGTCATTGGACATGGACCAAACGTTTCACCAAATTGCAGGCAATTTTGTTGAACACTTTTTAGTTGAGCGAATATCAAGATGATAAATAAAAAAAAAATAAAAAAAAAATAATGGGTAAAATATGACCTTACCGCATTCTGCGAAGGCAATAAGTATAATAAATAAAATGGAGGGAAAATATGCAGAGTGTCCTAACCCACACATCAGGGTTCAAAACTGGCAAAGGGGCTCAACTGATTATTGAACCTCATAGCGGCCTATAGATGTCTTAGAGACAGAGTGGCCTAATCAGCAGTACACATAAATAATATTGCTTTCCAGTGGGATGCTTTCTAAGACAGAGTGGCTTAAACTGCAGATTAATGCCTTTTGTTTCATTTCTAGACTGTATTATTGATAGTCTTTAGCCTCTGTTATCCACTATTGAATACCTACTTGAATCTTAGAAAAACCTAATCTGTATTCAGATTTAAAATAAATGTATATTGAAAAAGTGATAGTGATAGTATGATAGTATGATAATCTTTATTGAATAAAAGAAATACAAGAATTACAAAAGAAAAGCATTTTCTACATACATTAAAAAAAATAATAAAAAAAATTCTAAAGTAATATCCTACATAACATATGTAAATAAAATTTATATATAAATTTTCTAAATTCAATCCCATATCTAAGTTCGTAAAAACTTTTCGGGCAACAATTAAACTGTTTAGCGATGTATCACAAATAACAATCAGCAAACAGTACTAAAGTAATGAGAACAGAAACATGATTTATCAAAACTATTTAGTGCGTCTCTGAAGAGACATATTTACTGAGTAAAAACACCCTGTATTTTTTCTTAAATGAATTGACAGTTGAGGCATTTTTCAAATCTGAGGGGAGCGCATTCCACAACTTTGGTCCACTATAATGAAGAGACTTCTGGCACTGGGTGAGCCACTGATACGAAACAGATTGGGTATTAAGCGAGCTAGTGCTATAACTGTGGTTAGGATAATCTATTGTACCTGATCAATCAATTGTATCCCTGATACTATTAGATAGCAAATAAAAATATATATATTTGGTACTCCTGTAACTATCACCGTAAATATGATTTAGGATCAGCACTCCTGTTACTACCATTGTACATAAGAGATACGGTTCGGACTACTGTAAATTACAAAAACGAATCACAGTAAATAAGAGATAGTGTTAGTACTCGTGTAACTATCACCGTAAAAAAATTTTTAGGTTGGAACTCAAATAAATGTCATCGTCGTAAATATGAGATATGGTTGGAATGATGTACTATCAGAGAACAGAGTCACTGTGATGATGTACTATCAGAGAACAGAGTCACTGTGATGATGTACTATCAGAGAACAGAGTCACTGTGATGATGTACTATCAGAGAAAAGAGTCACTGTGATGATGTACTATCAGAGAAAAGAGTCACTGTGATGATGTACTATCAGAGAACAGAGTCACTGTGATGATGTACTATCATAGAAAAGAGTCACTGTGATGATGTACTATCAGAGAAAAGAGTCTCTGTAATGATGTACTATCAGAGAACAGAGTCACTGTGATGATGTACTATCATAGAAAAGAGTCACTGTGATGATGTACTATCAGAGAACAGAGTCACTGTGATGATGTACTATCAGAGAAAAGAGTCTCTGTAATGATGTACTATCAGAGAACAGAGTCACTGTGATGATGTACTATCATAGAAAAGAGTCACTGTGATGATGTACTATCAGAGAACAGAGTCACTGTGATGATGTACTATCAGAGAAAAGAGTCACTGTGATGATGTACTATCAGAGAAAAGAGTCACTGTGATGATGTACTACCAGAGAAAAGAGTCACTGTGATGATGTACTATCAGAGAAAAGAGTCACTGTGATGATGTACTATCAGAGAAAAGAGTCACTGTGATGATGTACTATCAGAGAAAAGAGTCACTGTGATGATGTTCTATCAGGGAAAAGAGTCACTGTGATGATGTACTATCAGAGAAAAGAGTCACTGTGATGATGTACTATCAGAGAAAAGAGTCACTGTGTGATGTACTATCAGAGAAAAGAGTCACTGTGATGATGTACTATCAGAGAAAAGAGTCACTGTGATGATGTACTATCAGAGAAAAGAGTCACTGTGATGATGTACTATCAGAGAAAAGAGTCACTGTGATGATGTACTATCAGAGAAAAGAGTCACTGTGATGATGTACTATCAGAGAAAAGAGTCACTGTGATGATGTACTATCAGAGAAAAGAGTCACTGTGTGATGTACTATCAGAGAAAAGAGTCACTGTGATGATGTACTATCAGAGAAAAGAGTCACTGTGATGATGTACTAT